>JAMAHJ010000041.1:0-215693 GCA_023627475.1 Aspergillus sp. S3505 | reverse complement strand
GGGGGCTTTTCAGGTAATGGTGATTTGTAAGGGGACTTAGGTGCCTTGGGTGGTGCTTTGGAGGCATTGGGTGAAGCTCCTGCAGCTTCGGCATAGCCGTTGTGCTTAGAGGGAGGGGGTTGGTGGTTCTCTGCTTTGGCAGGGTGTCCCATTGCTAGGTTTGAGCTGAAATTGAGGACCAGGGTTCTAAAGTCCTTGCCCAAGGAGGCAGCTCCTTGGAGGCTCCTTTCCTCCCACTTCGCGATTTTCTGGTTAACCATAGAGACGAGCTCCATGACTTCCTCTCCTGTAGTCTTTATCTGTGCTGTGCGAGAAGCCACTGCTGCTGTAATGTGGCTTTGGAGCTCCAGGTCTAGTTGGCTCTGGGGGGATTCGTGGGGAGGGGATTCGGGAGGCGTATTTTGATTGGGTTGTCCAGGCCGTAGCAGGTTCAGAGGGGTAACAGGGGGCTCTATAGCTTTCTTTGGAGTTTCTGGCCTCGGTCGCTTCGGCGGTCTTTTCGGGGTGGTGGGCTCTCGGGGGGAAGCGGTCGGGGTCTCGCGGGCTCCCGGGGCTTCCCCCATATTGACGTCGGACATAGAATTGGTGGTAGCAGTGCTTGTGCTCAGTAGCTGGCTGGGAAATCGCGAGCAAATGGTCGCGAGTTTGGCGGAAGAATCGATGGTCGTATACCATCTACCAATGCCAAGAGATGTTATATGGTAGTCGATCACGTGACTTATTCGCTGAATGTCATCCCGATCCTCATTCCTCCGGGTAACATCCTGGTTTCTTCCTGCATCCTCATCGTAGTCTGTTATCCAATGATCCTGTCTTGACTCCCCGCATCATCACGTGAGATTGATACGTTGGGGTCTGTAACAGAACTTCCAAGAAGCCGCCCGGACATGGCCACAACGCCCCAGAGCACCCGGCATATAGTCAGGCTCAGTACAGGTGAAATGGGTTCCTGGACACACAGGCATCAAAGGCAATGGGGAAGCAGATAAGGAGGCTAAGATGGGTTGGCATGCTCCCCTGGAGTCTCCCTCCCCCACCTGCCTCATTAACAGCCGCCAAGCTAGCAGCCCAGAGGGTACATTGGCAATGTTTTGCACAATTCTGGGCAGAAAAAGCCCCCAAACGCTACAAGGACCTTGGCATAGGCCTAGAGAAACGGCCCCCAGAGCTCCTCCTACCACGAGCAGCTCCGGGTCGCCTCCTAGCTGCCAGGAGCGGTCATAGCGATTTTGCAGAGTACCATGAGCGCTTTAGCCACGATTGTCACGGAGCTCGGCCAGGTTAATGGAACATCAACTCATGTGTTCTACCTAGGTAGCTATCGACGGGAATAATTGACATGAAGGAAGAAAGGAGGTAACGCCATATTTATAAACAAAGCAACAAAGCAAACAACCACATCTCACGTGATAACCAGCCAACGTGACCAGGCCGTCACAACGATGATGCCTTGCTGACATTCTCATGTGGCCGCAGAAAGGAGCCCTCCCACTTCTATTTCTGCCATGAGGGCCGCAAAGCAGCAGCCCACCCACGGGGCCAACAACCAGTAGCAGACATCCTTACCAAAAAGACAGGATTCACTGCATACACAGATTGGCTGGGTAAATCACAGTTCTACACAGCCATCTGTAGACGCCATTAGGATGCTAAACGCATCAATGCTATTGCACAAGTAGTAGTGTAGACGACGTAAATATTACCGAAAACAGACACGGATTTAAAAATGACTACAGCAGACATAGAAGTCGTCAACTTCGGAGTTAACATAATCGGAAAACCCCGAGTAATGGTCGCCCGACCTCGCTAGCCTTGGCCCAATTATCAACTTCGGAGTTGACATAATCAGAAAACCCCGAGTAATGGCCGCCCGACCTCGCCCATGTCTCCACGATTTGTGGAGCAATCGCTGAATAGCAATGCTGTTTTGCTTGATTCCGGTTAACCGGATGTCGGAGCGCCTGGTTTGTACCTGGTTGATCTGCAGAAACATTCGTGATTTGAAGCCCTTGTTACCCCCACCATATAAAAGCCTTACTCGTTCCCCCAAGCCCTGAAGAACCGCTTACTCGATGCATATCTTGCCTTGAAATCTTTCAGCGAGAGCGTGGAACGGAACAAGTCAAGATCAGCAGGGATTTAGCCTAGCTCTATTGGCAATGCGTCATCTTTTCGGCACTCTGCTCTGGGCTTCAGCCTGGCAGGCCTGCCTGGCGACAGTGTTTGACGGCCCAAACGTGCAACTGGGCGGTGTGAACTACACGCCGCAATACAATGTATGTGTTGAGAAACTTCAATCCGTCTGTCATGCAAGATGATCGGATTGTACTTTTGATACTATAATAGCGTTCAGTTGAGCTAATAGATCCTTTAGGAAACAGGTGACTATTATGTATATTCTAATGTCCGTTATGCAGCACCACCAGTAGGCGATCTACGGTGGTCAAAACCACAGGCACCACAGAGCAGTGATCCAGTCTTCCATCCCAATGATACAATTACCTGCACACAAGTGACACCAAACTATTGGAACCTCACTGGATTCCCTGGAGGACATGTGGAGGGACAAGAAGATTGCTTGTTCCTCGACATTTATGTACCCAGAAATCAGACCAGATTTGGTAGAACTTCTGTCATGCTTTGGTATGCCAGTTGGGTTCTAAATACTCCTGTGAATTGGGCCGCTAACTTTCCCAGGATCCATGGAGGAGGCTTCATCACCGGTTCAAAGTCGAACTCAGGAAGTCCAGCCGGGCTTCTCTATGCAGCAGACGAGCCTGTTATTTATGTGAGAATAAACTATAGGGTAGTATTTATACTTCGCTTCATTTCAGGCCATGCCTTTCTAATCAATATTACAGCTGGGAGCACTTGGATTTCTTGATGGCCATGAAATCAGAACGCAAGGCACCGCAAACGCCGGACTACATGATCAACGAGCTGCTTTGGACTGGGTTTATGAGCATATCTCCCAATTCGGCGGCAACCCTTCTGACATCACTGTTTTTGGAGAGTCTGCTGGTGCATCATCAATCTCCTACCAACTCGTGGCCTATGGTGGCCGGAAATGTCCTCCCTTCCGCCGGGCAGTCCTTCAAAGTAATGGGTTTTTCTTTGGTAGAGGACACTCCTACAATGAAGAAAGGTGAGTAAGAATTTGGATAAGAGATCTCTAAAAAGATTCCTTAAGGTTTAAGAATGACTAATGGCTGAATTGCATCGTTGAAATCAGATTTGAAACGTTCGCCGAAAGAGCAGGGTGCTCTGACCTGGAGTGTCTAAGGAATGCGTCCTCGGATGTGATCCGAGAAACAAATACTGGCCTGCTGATCAACTCAACCGAGAATTACGGGCCACAAATCGATGGGGATTTTCTTCCTGATTTCCCTGGATGGTTACTCCGAACAGGTCATTTTTGCCAAGGTGTTGAGCTTATGATGGGTAACAACGATGATGAGGTAAGCTCTCCCGTTCACTAGGTTATAACATTACAAAGTACGCTCTTACAGGTCCTCAATGGTCCAGGGAGGCTGGCGTCTCAATGCACCTCAGACTCATGCTGTGGCATATACAAATGATACCTCTGAGATGATATTAAAGGAAAGCTTTTCATCTTTATATCCACTTACCGCAAATGCGATGGATAAGTTTCTTGGGCTTTACCCTGCTCCTTCAGAGAACACATCTTACACCGACATGATTGGACGCGAGCAGCTTTTGCAGAGTGAACTCAATTTCCTGAGCATGACCAAGGCCATTGCAAATGCATGGAAGAACCAGGTCTACACCTACAAATTCTCTGTCGGCTACACCATCCACGCCGATGATGTGCCGTATACTTATTACAATGGGCCAACCAAGGAGGTCAAAAATGCTACTCAAGCAACCGCCCTCCAGAAATATATCACCCGCTTTGCAACTACCGGCGACCCTAATGGCAAGACCCATCATGACGAGTCCCTTCCAAAATTCCAAAGGATGGACCACAGAAGCCACGATCCTGTATTTGTTATTGGTGATGGTTCAATGGGTTATACTGGTACTGGTTACTTCAATAATGAGCGAGCAAGCTTCATTGCGGTAAGTTACATGTTTTGCATCCCACCTTTTTATCTATATTTTTAGTTTTCTAACTAAACAAACCAGAGCGGAGAATGGATGTAGTCTTGACTCTAACGAAATCTTCTGTATGATAGCTAGTCATTAGCACTGCGGAGTGCGAGCTTGGATATAACACAAATCCTCAAAGAATTCATCAGGTGTAGCATCCCGAAACTCGTACGACAGATCGTAATTTATCTGGGGATAGACGTTTATCATCAGGATATTTATCTTGAATTCAATCTTTCATCCAGTTCCATGCCAGCTCTATGGTGTGACGACCTGGTCACGTTGGCAGTTGGCTGACTGTCATGTGAGGTGCAGTTGTTTGCTTTGTTGATAACTACAGCGTTACCTCCTTTCTTGCTTCCTCATGTTAATTATCCTCGTGGATAGCTACGTAGGTAGAACACATGAGTTGGATGTTCCATCATCCTAGTTTGAGCCCGTGACACCTGCAGTGTCCTGAGTCCTGAGGATACCATCACAGTGACTTGAAGTATGTACAACAGCGGCTTTGTTTTGAACATGATACACTTTTGCTAACGTAGCTGTTAAGCTTAGGATGTGTAATCACTGGCAAATAGATTACATTACATTAGCTTCAGACTAGACACAATCAATTCCAGCACACAGAGCGAGCAGAAAGCTTTCAACTCAGAAACCACAATGACTTTGTCATAAGTCGCGGCAAATAATATAACTAAATCTCCCCCTTCATCTGCGCACTTCCTCAGGAAACGGCTGTCAGGTTATTCGATAAAACCCTACAGTTGACCGGGACCGCCAAGTAGGCACCTTGGCCTTGTTCCACGCTGCTGTAGTTGTATGTTGGGTTAAAAGCAAAAGGCTGGCCTGGTGTGGTGCTAAGCTGCTCTGCAAGGTCTTTATAAGTACCATAAACGAACTTGAGCGGCTGCATGATACACTCGCTAGGTCCGCACATGGGCACCTTGATGCTTGTCCCTATGGTAATCTCTGTGTTGGCCGAACCCCCTGGCCCGATGTTGCCAGATGCCGTCTCAAGGAGCGCATCAACGGTGATATTGAGCTTGTAGAGGGCGATGCGCTCTGATGTATCACCCTTGGTCGTGATGTAAGTGTGCAGGCCGCCCATGATGCAGCTTTGGGTGGCGTTCTGCTTAGGCAGAAGGCAACTGGAGTTGTCGGGTTCGCAGACTTCAGGCGGAATGACTAGTCCCTCCAGGAAAGAGCATTTCAGCATCAGCCATGCGGTTGTAGCGCGCGATGTCACAGGCGCCACAGTTGTAGGTGCTGGCAATTTCGAAAATCGTCTCGTTAAACTGAGCAGAGTGGCGACTGGTCTCATTGGACGAACGGGAAAGACCACGGCTGGCAGCTACATGTTGAACCAGGCTGAAGACCAAAAGGGAAAAAAACCTTGAACATGATATGACTGATTTGTTGTAAATGTTTGAAATCAGCGGCTTTGAGTGGAATGGAACTTAGTATATATTCTACGCTTGCAAGAAATTCATCGCCTTACACTCGGCATAGCAATTTGTCGTACGCTGCTGCAGCTGACGCGTACAAATCGGCTTCAGTTATATTAGTCCCAATAGTAGGCTACATAGTACGTATGTGTCTCAGCTTCTCTCCACAAAAAAAAAAAAAATAACAGTAGCTATGACACTGCCTGCAGTAAAGGCTGATTGTAACCTCCAACAGAGGTAAACCGCATCAAAATAGCTAACGCGTCATCCTTCATAAGCTTGCTTATAGAGTACAGACAGCCGTTATCAAAAAAAGCGATTCAGCGGGTCTTTAGGCTGAGTCGTAAGTTGGCGCTTTTCCTTAAAACTGCATCCAGTTCCGAACTCCGAGGTAATGACTCCACGGCCACCGTCATCAGCGACTACGGCCGTCTATTTAAACTTCTTGAATTTCGCTACTGCTGTTACAGTACTAGAAGACGCAGGGGTGATAGAAAAGTCATCGGCAGTCATCCATCCACAGTTGGCCTTTATTATCTACGCTCATTTTTCTTGTCGTCCTCTAGTTGCAACATTCGCTGTTATTCATTAGCGATTCTCGGTGTCCTAATTCGGTCCACCTCTCACATTCTTCTCGTTTCCTTCCTCCCATTATGCCTTCCTCTTACATAGCGCTACTCGCAGTAGCATTGACCCAGATTTACCTGACCAGTGCGGCACTATACGACCAGGTCATCCACACCCAGTATGGTGCAGTGCAAGGCTACCCTGCCTTCAATGAGACCCCCAGTGGCAACCTCACACACTGGCGCGACATCACAGCTTGGAAAGGCATCCCATTCGCGGCCTCCACAGCAGGAAATAACCGCTGGAGAGCGCCGCAGCCAGCAACAGCGTGGAACGGGACCCTTGATGCTCGGGACTATGGGGACATCTGCCCGTCGAGCTCGTCTAGCCCTGAGTATACCATATCCGAAGACTGCTTGAACCTCAATATATGGAGTGCTGCCAACTCCACCGATGCAAGGCTGCCCGTGGTTATGTGGAGTTATCCAGCCTACTCAACTGCGGCCGATGACCTCTTTGATGGCGGCGGTATGGCGGACAAAGGCATCGTGTATGTTAACTATAACTACCGGACTGGATCCCTGGGCTGGTTGGCGCATCCCAAGCTTTCAGAAGAATTTCAGGCCACTACAGGCCATAACAGTTCTGGCAACTGGGGAATGTTGGATCAGTTTCAGGCATTGAAATGGATCCATGCTAATATCGCCGCCTTCGGTGGGGATCCAGATCGTATTACTGTCATGGGCCAGTCTGCTGGTTCCGCCGCCACGCAACATATTCTGAACAGTCCACTTACTAAAGGATTGATCGCTGGTGCCATCATCGAGAGCGGAGTCCGGGACCCCCATGACCCCTTGTGTTCATCCCTGGCGGAGAACTATCGTACTCTGGAATTTGCATTGAATCAGGGAGTTGAATACCTCAAGTCCAAGAATGTCACCACTATTGCTGAAGCCCGCGAACTTCCATATGACAGCTTTGTCGACAATAGCCAGTTCTCCTTCGGCGATACCTCATCTGACTGGGTCTTCACTGCCACCCTTGATTACTACGCCATGCCGGACACCTACTACAACACCTTGCTTAAGGGTGCCACCAATGATGTCCCTATTCTTACAGGAAATACTCGTGATGAGAGTGGTGCTACCTACGGTCTTAATATCACCGTGGCCGAGTACCTGGCGGACCTGAACGAAACGTACGGTGAGAAGTGGGGGGACAGGTTTCTCGAGCTCTATCCCGCAGCCAACAGCTCGCAAGCTTCCGTCGCGGAGAACCTGCAGTTCACAGATCGCTCGATGATTGGCACTTGGCTTTGGGCCAGCCTTTGGCGCACGAACGCCTCCAGCTCTGTGTGGACCTACCTCTGGGATCACGCTCCACCAGGCCAGGATCAAGGTGCCTACCACGAATCAGAAATCAATTACGTCCTCAACAACCTTTACGGCACTGATAAGCCATGGACCACTGTGGACTACAAAGTTGCTGCTACAATGAATGCCTACTGGGTGAGCTTCATCAAGACCGGCAACCCTAACGGTGATGGTCTGGTGCAGTGGCCGGTGACTGACGAAGTACAGGTCACCCAACATGTGGGTGACGGGTGGGGCCTGATGCCCATTGGTACAAAAGCGCAGGTAAAGCTGATGAAGGAGTGGTTGGATACTCAGCCTTTATGGTAACTACATGACTTGAGTGACGGTCTCATTCAGTATGTATCTATTGGTAGACTATATCTGCAGTACTAGCATGAAGAAGGGAGAGGAGAACGCTAGGCCTACCAGCGCTGGGCTATCTAGTGGATTCCTACCCAATATCCAAACATATCAAAGTAATCGAACATCCAATACAAGTCATTCACTGTGACATTATCCTCCCCCTCCAGATGAAGGACTGCCGTCAGTCGTTAGAAACTGGATGACCATCATCTGGATGGTCATCTAGGAACTCTTCATCTTCCGCTGCGCGGAGCCATTCAGGCAGTCGCTGAGGGGTCCTGGTGCTTTTGGATTTGCTGCACGGAAGATCTGAGCTTTCACGGGGCTGCTTTCGAAATCTCGGGCTGGATACCAGTCGAGATCTTCGTCGTAGCGGCCCACTTCTCTTGATACTGTAGCTTCCGGTATCTCAGTCAGGGGGCAAGAATTTCTTTCATTTCCCACTCATCTTGGTGATTAACTGTGATAGGTGGCGGCTCCTCCACCTGCTGACCTGACTGTAGTTCTGTGTTGGTAGCTTGCGGAGATATTCAGGGTTGATCACAGGATGAACTTGATAGAAGCCGGCAGCGCTATTCGGAAGGCGTTTCCTAAAGAAGTGATATTCCTATCTAAACTAGTGTAGCCATCGACAAGAATATGGAATCTGAAGAAGAAAAGAAAAGAAGAGGAGAGCCTACTTACAGGGGGAAGTCTTATATGGTTGTGTGTGGCTTCGCTTGGCAGCTGTTTGTCTTGATTGCTTTCATGGCATCTTTTGCCATGTTGACGGTAAATGTCAATGTCAATAAGGGCACTGAGCTGAGCTGAGCCGTCACAGTTGTCAAGTGGTTAGCAAGTAGCTCACAAGCAGTTAAGCAGATACTTAACTTTTGCATTGATCTGGCATGAATGCTGCAAAAAGAACCTCATTCATCTCTTTGGATCGAATTCGCTTGAAAGACATATCAATTTCAAATGAAGATAAAGTTGATAATAAGTCAATCTGATCCTTGAAGGCACAAAATACCATTGTGTGACGGCTTGACGCTGTGTCGACGCCAAGACCAAACATGGAGTTAACAACGCCACCATGCAAGCAGATAAAGAGAGCCCTAGCCTTGCAGCTTAAGCGTGCGAACACCGTCAGATAACCAGATGCAACAAACACAGGACTAACCCCTTTTCCAAGCCCACATGCTGTATATAGCTCTCTCTGTCGACGAGATGACTTTCTCTTTCTTCTTCTTCCCCAGATTCGATATTCTCGTCGATGGCTGCAATAGACTAGATAGGAATTCAATCCATTATTATCTACTATTCTGAGCCTGTGACATAATATTGAATCTCATTTCTTCTTTTTCTTTCATGTCCTTTCTTGGCTCGATCCTGAATCGTTGAGCCAGAGAGGCGTGTACAAACCGTACGAACCGAACGAACCGAACGAACCGAACGAACCGAACGAACCGAACGAACTGACTGACCGACCAACAAATAGCCCTGACCTGCGGCCATGGCGAAATTGAGCGAGATTTCGAGACAATAATGGACACCGAGAGTCCTTGTTGATCCATGATGAACCTGATGATACCCCCCATGTCTTGACCTATGACGATTTTATCACTGAATATGAGCGAGACCCGAAGAGCCTCTATGACAAGTTACTTTGAGTCCACCAGGAGCTCTATGGAGTTTCCATGGAGAAGGATGTGAAGATAGCGGAGCTGGAACTGCAGAACCAGGAGAAGGAGAGTGAACTGATCACTCTACAGCGTGAGAAAACAGAAGCTGATCAGTTATTGACCGTCCTGCGGAGTGACAAGAAAGAGGTCGATCAGCAGCTGACTGATGTGGAGAATGAACGAGATGCCTTTGTTGCCCAGGTAGCTCGAATGATGATGATGAACAGAACTGCCAGTGCACAGCAGAGTTCCCCCATGACTGCCCCCAGCAAGTCTGCCAAGATCCCTGATCCCCCGCTGCTCACTGACGGCAAAGAGCCCCGGTTTGATGACTGGTTGCTACTCATATCCCAAACTCTCAGCCAATGCGGATCACTTAAACACTCCACAGCTCCACATGGCCTATGTGGCTAGCCGTTGTGAGGGAAGAGCCCGGAAGCACATTACTCCTCGGATGCAAAGTGACACTGCAAATCCCTACACAGATTCATAGGACATACTTGACCACCTGAAGATGATTTATAGTGACCCAACCGTGTCATTACCGCGAAGCACCAGTCCCGAGAGCTATCATGAAGGTCAGCGACAAATCCCATGACTTCCTCTCTGAATTTCTGTACCTTGCCGCGGAGGCTGGGGAAGAAGAAAGAGAGAATCATCTCGTCGACAGAGAGAGCTATATACAGCATGTGCGCTTTGGAAAGGGGGTTAGTCCTGTGTTTGTTGCGTCTGACTATCTTTCAGCGTTCGTACGCTTAAGCTGCAAGGCTAGGACTTTCTTTATCTGTTCGCATGGTGGCGTTGTTAGCTCCATTGATGCTGTTTGCCCGTCTTGGCGTCGATACAGCGTCAAACCGTCCCACCATTCAGGAGGTGATAGTCTATTCTCTGAGACCGTTGTGGATGTGGTGGCAGATTGATAGATGAGCTAACCGGAGCCATCCTCGCTTGAAGCTTGCAATTCAGCATCAGACATTCTGAGGTCCAGTGTATGTGTGTGTGTGTGTGCGTATCTATTTAACGTCGAGGGTCGGGTCTTTCCACGCAACCTTGGAGCTTCGACACCTCAGAGCGGGAGAACCCTGGTCCCGGTGCGGGACATACGACGGGCAGATCGGGACTGCCTGTCACCTAGCTAAGCTACCATCTATCAACTAAATACAGGTAGCTCCCCGCGCGGGGAGCTGCTTGGGTTTTCACAGCTGTTAAGAGCAAATGAGCATCTTCAGGTTTTCTTAATACGAAAAACTGGGACAAGGAGAAGTGAGAGAAAAGAGGGGGGAGGAAGGGAAAGAGGAGGGGAAGGGGGGAAGAAGAAAAAGGGAACAGAGAGAAGGAAACCAGAGGTAAGCCTAGAGGTTCCCAGCTTAGATGCATTTAGCATCCTAATGGCGTTTACAGATGGCAGTATAGAATTGTGATCTACTCAGCCAATCTGCATATGCAGTGAACCCAGCCTTTTGTCACGGGCTCGGAATAGTAGATACTGATGAACTGATATTCCTATCTAAACTCTTGTAGCCATCGGCGAGAATATCGAATCTAAAGAAGAAAGGAAAAGAAGAGGAAAGTCTATTTACACGAAGGAGTCTTATATGGTTGTGTGTGGCCTCGCTAAGCAGCTGTTTGCCTCGATTGCTCTCATGGCATTGTTTGCCATCTGATAGTGAATGTCGACAAAGGCATTGAGCTGAGCTGAGCCGTCACACTATCCAGGCAAGCCTGCGGGCCATCAAACGTTCCAAACCTTTCCCTAGGGTGGGGAGGAGGGCGATTAGTCTGTATGAACGTGGGCAGCTGTAGTCTTTCTTCCCTGGCTTTGGAAGGGCTACCAGCACTGCTTGCCGGAAGGGAGTTGGGTGCCATCCAGTTGTAGCACAGTGTTTGTCCAGAGCTGAAATGTGGGGGCCAAGAGCAGGCCAGGCTTTCTTCAGGACTGCATTGGATATCTCATCTTGCCCAGGTGTGCTGCTCCAGATGTGATGGTTGGAAAGGGGAGAGTAGCCTCCAGATCATCACTGTTGTTGAAGGGGATGTCAATTGTACTGGCAGCCTTCTGGAGAAGGGTTTTCACCAGGAGCTCTGCTTTGGCATCAGAAGTGGTATGGATTGTTTCTCCATTCTTGAGGTGGGATTGGAAAGGATCCCACTGTCCTATTACACTTGATTGCTCTGAAAACATCCTGGCTGTCAGTGAAGCTGTCCAGTTGTGTTCGCCAATATTGCCGTTTTGCTTGGCGTAATGTGCGGCGCAAGGATTGTTGTACTGTTTCTAATTCAGTTGGGGGGCTATCTAGGTCTCGTGAGACTCTTCGGAGTGCCAAGACTGCTTCCTGGCAGTCCTCATTCCACCATCTATGACCAGATGGGCTAGCATGAGCTCTTTTGGTGGAAGCTTCCAGGGCATTTGTGATTGCTTGTGTGAGTTTCTGAGGTCCAGTACCATCATAAAAAATGCGGGCTTAGAACAAATTTGTCAGATTTGAACATGAGTGGGGCAAACAGGCTGCACGTGATGCGCTTTCTTTGATAAGGATCGATCGGATAAATGGTTGACCCGAGTAGCGATGTCAGGAGATTCTTATAGTCGATATGTGCGCGCATATTGTAGATTAAGCACTCAATCAGTTGCGTATGCGCACATACATTCGTTAAACAATACAGCTCTTCGTTAAACTAGTTATCTCCATATAGATCTCGTTTAGTCCGGAATAATCGACCCCCGATTTCCCTTTTGAGCTGCGATCCGAGAGACCCCGCTTCATTCTTCACTGGGTGGATGTTGGTCTTGCGAATACGAATATTCGTAGAGATCTGTGAATTACGAATGCGAATGCGAATATCTCAAAATGTTACGAATATGTATTCGTGCCGACCCCTATATTGACTAGGTTACGATACTACAGATGCAATAGAGTGGTCGGTTCGGTCGTGATTTACGTTGGAAGACCTTTTGCACGAAGCCAACCGGTACAAGATATGCCCAGCCCTCCATTTTGAGGTCGCGCAATCCTATACAGATCTTACCCTTTACACATAACACTCAATTTTGTTTTGAGCAACTTTATTTCCTGCTGTCAGACTTGACAGTTTTGGACATGAATAAACGTGAATCGTAAAATACAATTCTATCTTGGCATCAGGACTGAAACTATATTGCTACAACGGCCCAGCCAGTGTCATCGGGCGCTTCCCCGACCGCTGTGCATCTAATCGGGTATATTACCGGTGGTTCTGGCGAGAAATCCCTCGCCGAGTGAATCTCGCTTATCTCAGCTAAGGAGTCGTTGTCCCTACTATCTTTCTGACATCAGAGAAATTGGGTCTACTCGAGACTTGTATTGATAGTGGGTGACAGACAGTGGCAAACCAGCGCATAAACTAACACGGGGAAGGGGAATTCACTAAAACATAACGGACTTACCGAGCAGTCCCTCCACAATCTGGGGTGACGATCTGGAGGCTTGTGGGACTAGGTGGTCTGTTCGATTTCAGATAGCCGACGGTGGCGCGCTGGTTGGTAGACCAACTTTCATTATTTCTGGTCAGGTAGACTTTCCAGTGATGCCTAGGATAACCTGCTATCTATCATTTATTCCAATATGAGTATGACAAACGTGGACATGTCGAAAGAAGACATAGAAGATCCGACGCATGTCGTAACTCATGACGCTGTGTTTGGAGAAATCTCTGATCAAGGTCCAAATTATCGAAATGTGAGTATATCATACAAACATGTGGGATATCGCTCGAGTTAAATCTTCACCTTCTAGGTAGGGGTTCTGGGAACCATCGCTCTAATGATGAAAACCCAGATTGGACTTGGAGTTCTTTCCATCCCGTCTGCCTTCGATACCTTGGGCCTAGTACCAGGTGTTCTGTGCCTTGTGACTATTGCTGGCATAACTACATGGTCGGCCTTCATTATCGGGAAATTCAAGCTTCGCCACCGCTCAGTGTACGGAATCGACGACGCTGGAGGGTTGATGTTTGGGAACATTGGCCAGAATGTGTTCTGGTTCATATTTGTTCTATGTGTGTTTCCTTACATGAATGCAGTAAGCAATCTTTCACTGACACCATATAGATTGGACATTTGTCGCTGGCTCCGGAATGCTCAGTCTTTCGATCAGCCTTAACGCCGTGTCAACCCATGCTATATGCACTGCGATCTTCGTCGCTATAGCTGCGATCGTAGGATTTGGGGTCGGCAGTATCCAGACGCTGGGTCAGATTACCTGGCTTGCGTGGACTGGACTGGTATGTATAGTCACCTCATGTGAGTCATGTTCACATTTGTTCGTTCTTTATTGTGCAGAGACTAATAAAATATCTTAGTCCTCATTGTGACCATCGCAGTGGGTGTCCAAGATCGTCCAGCAACTGCACCCAAAGATATCCCCTGGATCACCGACTATAAAATAATTGGCAATCCGGACTTTCCTAGTGCGATCTCTGCAGTCTGCTCGCTCGTCTTTGCGTATGCAGGCACACCGGCTTTTTTTTCCATCGTGTCTGAGATGCGCGAACCCAGGCATTTCCCTCAAGCGCTCGTTGTCTGTCAGACAGGTGTTACTTCCATCTACATTACAATTGGCACGGTGATCTATTACTACTGTGGCTCTCATGTTGCATCGCCGGCCCTTGGGTCTGCTGGTGTGACAATGAAGAAGGTGTGCTACGGTTTTGCCATCCCAGGCTTGATAGTCTCCGCTGCCCTAGTTATCCATGTATGTTTCTCATTCCTGAAATGTTGCATGGATGCACAAGTCACTAACAACGAAGCAGCTGCCGGCCAAGTACATCTTCATACGGTGCCTACGAGGTTCTAGACACCTGGCTGCCAATACCGTGATCCATTGGATGAGCTGGCTCGGCTGTACTGGTGGTATCACGGTAATTGCCTATATTATTGCTAGTGCAATCCCTGTGTTCGACGACTTAGTTTCACTAATTGGTGCTTTGTTCGGCACGGTACTGTCGTTCCAGCCGATGGCAGGCATGTGGTTTTATGACAACTGGAACGAAGGCAAGGCCGCACGGAAACCTCTGTGGATCTTCATGGTTTGCTGGAGCACTTTTGTTGCCCTTACCGGAAGCTTTCTTACGGTCGGTGGCACGTATGGAACTATGATCAGCATATTTGAATCGTACAATAAATCGGGTGGCTCGGCTCCTTGGTCTTGTGCTGACAACTCAAATTCTGTGTGATAATTGACATGAACATGCGGTGCAAAGCAGGGATATAGTCCAGAGTCTGATTCAATGCCCTCAGTGTTAAATGAAAGAAAACGCTATTATTAGCATTATTCATATACGCATGAGTCGCACTACCGGTAGTAAGTCTGGCCGTGTTAGGTAGGCCCGGTAATCCAGCTTCCGCCTTGATCCCTGTGTAAGATGGCATCCAGGGTCCTGTCTGGTTGGTACAGTGGTGGAGAACATGGCGTGTATCTTGAAGACCACATCCGCGAGAGCATTCAGTCGATTCCATAGCGTTAAACGTGCCAAGATAACTGGCCAGTGCGATTTTCCCATTTGCATCTGAATGAGGACTGATGTAGCGGCTCTCCATAGGCCTTGGTATAGTTACATTGGTGCTTTTGAGGGTTCTTTCCGTAAACGACGGAGGGAGGCCCCGTGGATGGTGGCAGCCCATTCAGTCTTCCATGCACTGGCTGCCTCTATGCGGAGGGCTCGTCGACACACAGTGTCATTTATACAGGCTTTCGCCAATATTTTATTCGACAGCTCAACGGCCAAGTTTGCGGGTGAAGCTCAGCTTTGATCCGCATATAGAACCCATGAGCCGTCAAATACTTTGGATTGTCCATATCTGTAAAAGAGAGGTTTTGCAGAAGACCTCAGTTTTGCAGGAGTCTTGAGGTGAATTATTGATCTCAGTAGACTTTTCCGTCTCTGAGATGCGAGACGACTGACACGTACATTATCGTCGATCCAGTTGATTATCTGAGTTGGCAATCTTTGCTGTCGGGCATCTACTGGTAGAAAGTCACTACATTAACAGCAACGCGTTTTATCCACAAGAATTCACTTAGTATGGTAGCGCCTTCTTACTGTGACAACAGCTGCACGCCTCGTAGGTATTGAGAACTTTGTCATGGATAGTATTAGTTATTATTATTATTTAATCAAGTTTATTGTCCATACCGAGCCCTAGAGCTATGACAGACCATTGTCCATGGACTTGAGCCCAGCAACTATTCTACAGTCTCTTTTCCCTATAAGTTCCAGAGGTAGCATCCCTTCTATAGTCTTTCTGATTCTTTTCTTGACCTCCACCTCTAGATGTGTGTCAGAATGTTCTGGCGTTGCCTCACCATATGTGCATTTTGTCAGTCCACAATAAATATTACGTATACGGTTATCAAAGTACTAATCTGAATCAATTCAATGAGCCTATAATCGTTGTCGGCGCTGCTTGTTCTTGGCTAGCTCAAGAATAGCATTGCTGACTGTCAGATCCGTAAGGCTAACACCGATACTCTTATATGCAACGAGGCCCTCTGAAATGAACTGGATTGTCTTATCAATCTCGCCCTGTTTTGATTTTCCCTTGCTTTTCTTCAACGCAATGATTTCGCCAAGCTCAACAACATCCTTCGCGGGAATACCACTGTTAACTAATTCGCCACAGTTCTGCAGGGCAAAGTCACGGTCATCGGTAAGTACAACGCCGCGGCTTTCTCCAGTGACGGAGTTGTAGCCGTCGTTGGCCGAAATGGCGTGATGTAGAAGTGCGTGTTCAAGTTCGACCATCTGAGGCTGCCAAGAGCCGATAGCCGAGATGAAGGGTTTGCGGCTTCGGCCCTGGGTAAGGTAGCTAGCGGGGAAGAGAGGTTTCCGAGAAGGTGTCGTGCAAAATACTGCATCCGTGTTTTTCAGAAGAGCTTGAAGATCATGCTGGTAGTTCGTGGCGGTGGTGTCGATGAAGTGGAAGGAAGCATTGGAGTTCCAGCGACTCTGGTTCTCTTTTGTGACAGTCGCAATCAGTTTATTAACATGATCCTTGATGGGACTAGCATACGTGATGTTTTTTACCTCCGACCCCCGGAGGGCCAAGATGAGCCGGGTATGCCATAGAGCCTGCATGCCACCGCCGAAAACCACAATGTTGTCCACGTGTTTCCTCCAGGAGAATGGAACCATTGCGTTCATAGACGTGCGGTAGCCGGTCACCTCTTCGGAGCTTAAAATGGCCGTCGGGTTACCCTTGCCGTCGGTCAGCACGATAATGCCGTGTAGGGGATCCTTCGTGCCATCGGGAGCCGGTGCGGGCTCCACGGTTATCTTAGCGCCGACGCTTGAATCCGAGGTGAAAGGTCGGAAGAGAGTGTTTTGTCCATTGGCTCGGTTGGCAACACCAGGCATAGGCTGGTACTGACGCTCGCCACCGACCGAAACGTCCTCAAATGTTTGTTCGAGAATTTCTCGAAAGGCGATCGTCTCCTCCAGAGAAAGATTGATCAACAAGTCGTGGATGGTTGGGTTGTCGAGGACCTGAATATTTGCCATTGTGGAGGGGATTCAGGAATTGGAAACCTGGATGGCGCAGTGGTGTAAAAGAGACTGCCTAGTAGTAAAGACCTGATTGTGTTGCAAAGTGACTTATACAAAGCTGTTGCGGCCCTCTAGCATATATTTAAGAGGCGAGTGAAAAAAAACAATGCACGAGGATTCCTGAACCATTGAGAGCTCTAGACTGGCAGAAATTCGCCGGCAGCGTTCCCGAAACCCTTAGGATAAGGGTTTCGGGAACGCTGCCGGCACTAAGGGGAAAGAGAAGCTCGCAGGTCCTACCCAATCAAATCAGAACTTTGTTATATTAGTATGTCATCCATTGATACGCGTATTTTGCCGGGCTGCTGGGTTTCAACATTACGGATGGTAAGTTGCCCTTAGAACATCTTTTGGGTATGCATCGCCCACGGTTTTGTTTGTGTCTTTTGCGCCTAAGATACAAATTCAATCGATGGTTATTTCGTGGAACTTCAATCAAGGTTCCAGCTTCATATCCGTACGCTAAATATCATTCTGTTATTTCGCTAATCCAAAGTCGGAAACTCCTCTGTAAGGTTCGGACGCGCGACCGACGAAGTGTACTACAGGCCAAAATCTTTTTTTCTTTTTCCTATAGATTCTCGCGTAAACCCTTTTGTACCGCTTGACCACTTGAAGACCCGACATGCGGGGCACCTCCCAACCTAGCCTGTCGCGCGAAAGGGGCGGCCAAATATAAATAGTCGACAACACCCCCAGAGCTACAAAGTTGACATCCTTAGTCCTAATTTTTGCAGGGAATCCAAATTTGGTGCGTCCTTTCCTCCCTTCCCTCAACTTACTTGTCTTGCAACATGGTGAGATTCAACCGCCACATTCAAGTAGTGGGCTGCCACTGCGCAGGTGAAACCTGCGATGTCATTACCGGAGGCGTTATAAATCCGACGGGATGCATGACCATGTACGATAAGCTGGTCCACTTCCGAGACAACGAAGATCAAATTCGTCAGCTTCTCATGCAGGAACCCCGAGGACGTTCGGCCATGTGTCTAAATCTCGTCCTGCCACCTACCAACAGCAAAGCCGATGCCGGGTTTTTGATTATGGAAAGTGATGAGTACCCACCCATGTCCGGAGGCAACACAATCGCCACATCTACTGTACTCCTAGAGACAGGCATGGTGAAGATGGCCGAGCCTGTGACAAGATTGACATTGGATACGCCAGCGGGACTAGTAACCGTTAATGCAGACTGCGAGGACGGGAAGGTCAAGGCGGTTGCCTTCAACAATGTCCCCGCGTTTGTGTTCAAGCTGGACTTCCAGATACAGGTCCCTGAGTTCCCAGAGCTTGGAACTATCACCCTTGACATTGCCTGGGGAGGCATGATCTATGCAGTTGTCGACGCAACGAAGCTTGGCATCAAGATCAACCATAGAAATGGCCCTAGGTTGATTCAAATCGCGGAGGCAATCAAGGCTGCGCTGAACAAGTCCGACTATATTCCTGTTCATCCAGAAAACCCTAGTATCAAGGGAGTGAGCATCCTCGAGTTCACAGAGCCTATGAACAGGGAGACAATGGAAGCCACAAATACTGTTGTGGTGTCTCCAGGTCGGTTTGATCGATGCCCATGTGGCACAGGCAGCTGCGCAAGAATGGCAATCCTACATGCCCGCGGCCAACTCGCTATTGATGAGCGCTTCACCCACCGAAGTATTATTGGGAGCAGTTTCGAATGTTACATCCGTGGCACGACGAATGTGGGAAAATACGACGCCATTGAACCAACTGTGAAGGGAAGTGCCTGGATCAATTCGTTCAAGCAATATGTTTTGGATCCAACTGATCCTTGGCCCACGGGTTTCCGGGTTGGTGATCAGTGGCTTGTAGCCGAGGAGTAAAATTTCCCTGGTTTAGATCAATACAACAGAAGCTTGGCATGTACAATAAAGAAAACACAATTTTTGGCGATGAAGATATTAATAGCAATATTTGATTACTTCTATTGAGTAAATTGCACAATCTGAGTCGACATTTAAGAAAGATCTGGGGTGGTAACCTCCATGACGGCATGACCTCTAGGGTAGAACTTGATAAGGGTCGATCGGATAAATGGTTGACCCGAGTAGCGATGTCAGGAGATTCTTGAAACGAGTGGGTAACTCAGGATTGGGGAATCGGGGAGTCGATAATCCGAATTGTACAGGGATATATGGCGAAGAGTATGATATTGAAACCTATAGATACCTTGACAATAGAATGAGTGCTTAATCTTCAATCTATACGTTCACGTCGACATATTTATATGCATATTGATCTTGCCACTCGGTCCGACCATTTTCCCGATCATTCCTTATTCAGCTTTCATCACAAACAACCACATCTCACGTGATAACCAGCCAACGTGACCAGGCCGTCACAAGTATCCTGTGCTTGCAAGGATAGCACAGGATATCCTCTCAAAACCTGTGAGTGGTGCTGGTGTTGAAAGGCTCTTCAATCGTGCTTGTGATGTCTGCCACTATCGTCGGGGGCAACTAAAACCTGACACAATCAAAGGCCTGATGCTCCATTTATTCTCATCAAAGTTTGAGCTTGAACAAAGCGAGCTAGAGATGATCAAGGAGCATCTGTCTAGTAGAGAGGCTGCTATGCTTGATCAGATATGGAAGCCTGTGCCATCTCTCAATGAATTTGAGCTGATCAGTGATGACGAAGAAGAGGGCTGCAAAGGCGGCAATCTATCTGATGATTTGAATAGTGCAGATGATGATGATTCAGAGGAAGAATTGACTCTCGCACAAATTACAACTCAGTGGAAGTAAGCACGATGCAAGCGGACTTGGAATAAGACCACTGAGCTTTAAGATGATGGAGATAATGGCCTCCCACTTCCTGAAATGGCAACTGAAAGAAGCACACAGGCACGGTCAGGCAGGATTCAGAAGAAGCCAAAGCTGCCAGATGGATTTGAGATTGATAGACTGTAATAGTAGCAAGAATTTTCTCTGCAGAAAAGACCAAAGAAACTGCATTTCATCTGAAATCAACTTTACCAAAGAATTCCTTTCCAGCTTATTTCCTCGGAAATCATTAGATAAACTGCTTGACCACCGTCTCGACCAAAATACATTAAATAAAGAAATAGTTCCCAGAATGAATTCGATGAAATCAGTTACACACTGAATACGTCGAAAATACCGCGAAGAATGCATAATCTATGCAGTTTCCATCTAAGTCATGAGCCTTGGCATATTTGTAGTGTTTGATATACCGTTGGATATCTGTTGGATGCTGCCGCAGCCTACACGCTAGGCCATATACGATTAAACCCATTGTCATTCCTGCTCTAACGACACAGTACTATACTATAATGTTACAAGGCTTACTGTAAATGAAATATACGAGGGTATTGTTGACTCACGCCCTGTTGTAGACGGTCTACAGGGATCTTGAGTCGGTGGCTCGGTTTGAGGTTACGGCAAGTCCGTCTTATCGGCATTTTTGGGTGGCGCAACGGGATCAGGGCGGTGGTTATCCGGCCTTGGGTCCTTATGAAAGTGACGGATTCTCGATAGTGAAAACAATTTCTTCCCAGCCATGATGTCTGAAATGACAGATGACAGGTTGTTGAAGAAAAAACATAAAAGACAGGAAACACCAAACAACTTTTCAGCCCAAGTCAAATGGCGGCTATTGCGCGGGGTAGCGCTCTTACTGATTACCAGCCAACACATGGGAGCACATCATTAGCTGATCTGGCTCAACCGAAGTCGATCTTCATCTGGGGAGATTCTAGTCACCTTTCTCATGGTAACTAGTCGACTACGTTACGACAAAGTTCATCTTCCACCAGCAAAATCCATGGTATCTTAATACTAATCAAGTCTAATAAATATGCTTCACGTTACTAATTCATTGAACAGGCGCAAGAGTGGCAGTCCAAACATCTGGACCAGCCTTATTTCATTATAGCCCACCGTTGGTCACTCTCGGGATCACTCCCGATCCCGAGAGTTTGATTGAATGGTACCTAATGATAATGGAACTGACGTGCTGTATTGTGCTAAAAGCATGCGTGCAACCCTGGTACACCTCACTGCCTGCTGGACATCGACACCAGGAACAGTCTACTTCCACTACATATGTACAAATGGCCCCCAGGCTAGTCGTCTCAACAGTTCATCTTGTCTGTGATCCTGGCCTGATCGTCAGCGCAATCAGGGGAATTGATGCGCGTTCCTGAATTGTTTCACTATTGCTGCGATAGCTCTTAGATAACTAGTTATACCAGGTAGTAACTAGTTATATGAGCATTGTCCATAAGTACTTAAAATTGAGCACAATATTTGGCACGAAGTCCGGCTGCATCGGTACTATATTTATGCTATTCTACTCCCATGCGATAGTGCTATACAATGGAGGCCGAACAGATGCGGTCAGATCACGAGATGCAGACAACATAGTCACAACTTCGTCTGCTTCCATATGATCAGATTCTCCTATCTAGCAATCCCTGGGCATCCGCTAGCATAAGTTGTATATGGTGTTAACAAGATGCTTACATGCCTGACTGGTTGGCATGTACTCATTCTGGCTGCTTTGAATGCATGACTGATCTCACTGTTGTCATCTTCGTTTGCAATCGAGGTATTATTCTCGGGGAAGTCTGCAGACAAGGGATCTATCCACACCCTACGCTTTAAATATACAACCGAGGCAGTTCGTTGCCGGAATTCCACGTTAACGAGGGCAATACCACACTATCGACGTCCAACGCCAGGCTAAAATTGTTCTCCAAAAGACGGCAAGCACTGTGCTTGAGCTCGTGACCTTGTATTGATACATGCGAGACATGATAGTCAAGTGTCCTCCCTTACATACCACGTCAACTTCCCAAACCAGTCATCCGCGTCGTTGAACAGCAAAGGATCATACAGTTCAGTCATTTGAGCCACTCTCGGAGAAACAGGATTAGTACTGTACAGGCTATCATAAATCAGCTAGTGTTCTCAAGCAGGTCGAATCGACCAATACTCACAAAGTCCAAGTGACATGCCCATCGTCCATGGTTCTTTGCTCCCATTCTCTTTTCACTGGCTCCTCAACAGTGTTACATAGCATTGCTGCAGGGCACTAGAGATCGGCGACGACCTGGCGAACGGACACGTTCGGATGGATGGAAATAACCAGCGTTTTGTTATCAGCCTCTAGGAACCCCTTCGGGTTGTCGAGCGGAGTGATACCAGTCGTTTTCAAGAATTCGTTACCAATGCCCTCGTTAACCGGGTCTGGGAGTAACATTTAACTTCCCGTCCCCCGTTTTGCTCTTTGAGAATATCCGCGATAGTCAGCAGTGCCATATGCTGCGTGAGCGCGTTTGTAGCTGACGGTCCAATGACACCCACAGATTATCGAGTCGAGATGCCTAACCGGGCCAAAAGCAAACCCAACGATCTTTGTAATACCAGCTACCTGGTCTGGGGTGAGGTTTTCAAGCTGCTGTGTAAGGTGCTGACAGGTCTTGGATTGCTTCCAGGCTTCCCCGCTGATGCTCGAAAGCGGCTCCAACCTTCTCGGCCGTAATATTGTTGACTTTGCAGTGTGATCCATAGGTAATCGTAACGATGCATGTTCCCCATGGGATCTTATCTTCATCCGGATGCAAGGTTGTCAGGGTTTCAATGCCATTGTACTTTATATGGACCATATCCCTTTTCTAACTTTTTACTTTTAGTATCTGTTTCGGACACTCAAGTGTTATTGGTAGTACGTACGCAGTGTCTGCACACCAATATGGAATCTCGAGATCGTAGATGTGCTCATTTTCCAGGTAATCTCTGATTATGACCTTCTTTTCGCCCTTTTGGAGATGGTGATCGATGTGTTTGAGCACGGCACAAATAAAGAGCGGCTTTCTCTCATTGTAGAGCTTGAGGGTCTTTGTATGCCATTTTCAAGGCTCAAACCTTCGTTTAGGGAATCCATGCTGCAGTATATGCAATTTGTTCTTTAGGAGCTTAAGCGAAGCGGACTTGCAGAAAGAGGTGAAGTGAGCGGAATGAAGGCGATGAGGAAAGGGGAAAACATGGTAAGCCGTGTGTCTACGCGATTCGAAGTTTTCAAATAGAAAACTAACTGCTGTGTTTAAGAATAACCGCTGGGACAGGATCCTCCAGGATAATTAGTCGTCATTCGGGCTGAGCTGGTGGCTGACGCGGTGTTTGGGGGCTTTCCACCAGGAAGGGAATGCCTGTTCGCCGGGCCTACTGGAGCTAGACATGCTGAATGGATGCAAGTGCTTCCAGCAATTTGGTTTGAACTTCCCAGGATAAGACAACAATGATAACAAATCGATCACGACTTGATAGTCCACGATGCATCGATCATGGAGGTCCCTATGGACGGCACTCGAATCAACAAAAAGCGCAGCATCCAATCCGGATAACATACTTATTTCCTGAAGCTATACAAGCCAAAAAGTTGCTTCATTACTCACTATTCACTGCCTGGTTGATTGTACACCAAGTGCTTATGATTCTGTCTTCAACGTGCCTTCGGTGGGCATAACAAGCTACAGCAGATGATAACACCCAGCAAATACCCGGCTTGTTATACGTCGACGCTCAGTTTTGGAAAAGAGGGGGTTAGGTATTACAACATGGTATTCTAAGAGACTTATTGGATGATTCGCAATTGCAGGCATAAGAGCCCGGGGAATTAAAGACGCAAAACTTGGACTTTCTTACAACTGTGGTTGTCTGACACCCATAACTTCTGCTTCGAGCAGCACGATGAGGGTTTGTTCACCAATTTCAATCCTGTTTCTCGAAGCATGAGAAACAAGGTCAAAGAATGGCAAGTTAAAAATAGGAGAGAGGTCCGAGACGTTGCAGAATCCCTTACGATTGCCATCAGTCACGTCTCGCTGCAACGATGCATCAATCGACTACGTTTGCACTTATTAGGCAAACAGACGAGAAGGAGAAGCAAGTCAAGTTATACCGTCTTTAGGAGAATTATGGCAGCAGCATGCTACCCTGGCAGTGAGGAATCGCTAATTGGAGGTTCCTCTCAGGTCAGACTTCAAGCGGGTTGAGCAATACTGGTCAGAACAGTCGTGAATGCAGTATCATTTGATCCGAGGACTTCCTTTCGGAGAATTGATTCATTGGTTAGTAAAAAGTTGCATTAAGACGAATTGAGTTGTCTATTTCGTACCACTAAATCTTCACCATAAGGTTAAGTAGTGAGGTCATATAATAGACAGAGCATGAGTATACGAATTGGAATTTGTTCATGCGATGAGGGGAAATCCGAGTGGCGATGTAACCTGCTGATATTCCCTTCTTTCCACTCGGCATTGGTCTTTCTCTACTTTTTCAACTATGTACGTTATCTATAGTTGTCAATCCAACATCGCGGTAGAGACCTAGATCGAAACCAAGCCGATAGCGACCATGTCTATCGATCCCGCCGATCCAAGTCCGCTCAAGAAAGACAAGACCGATAAAGAAAACGAACAATTCGCACCGCGAAAGTCCCTTCCGACCAGCGACACCAGCCAACCATCGACATCTCATGCAGAAGAGCTCGGGCACTCCGACAAAGAGATATCAAAAGAAATCTATCGAGGTGAAAAGCGTGAGCTTCTCGAGGATGACTGCTACGATAAGCTTGGTTTCTGTTTCCCCTGGTATAAGAAATGGGCTATTCTGTCCGTCATCTTCGCCGTCCAGATGTCGATGAATTTCAACACTGGTGTATACGCGAATGCCGTTACGGGGCTAACAGAGGAATTCGGGATAAGTGACCAGGCGGCGCGGGTAGGACAGATGATTTTCCTTGTAGCGTATGCATTCGGCTGTGAGCTTTGGGCACCGTGGAGTGAGGAATTTGGTCGGTGGCCGATCATGCAGCTCAGTCTTTTCCTCGTGAATATCTGGCAAATCCCTTGCGCTGTGGCACCGAACTTTGGAACTATTGTCGTGTGTCGATTCCTGGGCGGGATCAGCTCGGCAGGAGGGTCGGTCACGCTTGGGATGACGGCTGACATGTGGGAGGCAAATGATCAAGGCTATGCCGTTGCATATGTTGTTTTATCATCCGTTGGGGGCTCGACAATCGGTCCCTTCTTCGGAGGAATCATCGGCGAATATCTTTCATGGCACTGGGTGTTCTGGGTGCAATTGATCTTCGGCGGGATCACGCAAGCTCTGCACTTCTTCATCCCTGAAACGCGAGCAACAATCCTGATTGACCGGGAAGCTCGGCGTCGCCGCAAGAATGGTGAGGATGTATGGGGTCCGAACGAACTCAAGGAACCACGATTGGATGCAAAGGACGTGCTACGGATCTGGCGCCGACCATTTGAGATGTTCCTGCGCGAGCCGATTGTCCTCTTCCTATCCCTTTTATCTGGCTTTTCGGATGCGTTGATTTTCGTCTTTACCGAATCGTTTACCCTCGTGTTCACGCAATGGGGCTTCAGCACCCTGGCTGTAGGTATGTCTTTTGGCTCCATTCTGATCGGTTATCTCATTGCCTACTTCATGTTCCTCCCGGATATCTGGCGCCAGCAGCACATTCGGCAGTCAGAAGGGTCTGGCTCCCGATTTGCCGAACGTCGCCTTTTATTGCTACTCTTTATTTGCCCCCTTGAACCCATCGGTCTCTTGGGATTCGCCTGGACAACCATGGGTCCCGAATATAACCCTTGGATCGCCCCATGCATCTTCGCCTGTCTCATCGCCATGGCCAATTACGCCATCTATATGGCCACAATCGACTACATGGTCGCTGCATACGGTCCGTATTCAGCCTCTGCAACCGGGGGAAACGGCTTCGCGCGAGACTTCCTTGCCGGTATTGCTACCATGTATTCAACGCCTATGTATGAGAATATCGGGGGTCGACTTCATCTTCAATGGGCAAGTACCTTGCTTGGGTGTATTGGAATATTGGTTATGATTCCGATCTACATCTTTTACTGGAAGGGACCGGCGATTAGAGCACGGAGCAAGTTTGCTCAGACACTCGAAGCGGATCGGCAGCAGCATCAGGGTCGTCGGAATAGTTATCATAAAGGGTATTAGAGGCACATGCGCTATTTGATGTCAATTTCAGCTTTGGAACAGGACGCATTGTGAAAGAGCTGATCTTCATACAAAAACCAGAGGACATGTCTCTAACAGCAGCTGTGGTTTCAAGGGTCTCTACGCTGAATTAGTTCTCGCCGTCAAGTAGACCAAGCAAATGGATGCTTCTTATCTCTATACCCCGATCCCATGGCACCTATAGCATTCCATGAAACACGCCAACACTGTGGGATATTTCGGCCTTTGGCTGCCTGAAATGCTTTGCCTAACGCATGTTGTAAAATTAGCGTTATGTGCTTTGATTGTGGATATAAAGATTTTAGTGCGATAAAGGCAACTTGGCAAATTAATGTCCTTGTAATAGCTGCATCTGTTCTTATCTTTTGAAGATATTCTCAGGAAGCAGCTACATTCAGGACTTGGAAATTGCATGTCCGCTTTTCAAGAGGGACTCGAGGAATGGGGTGTTTTTTAACCAAAAGTCCACCTGCTAAGCCCATCAAGAAGTCTGCTGTCTCTTGGTTTCATTTACAATCGTGTTTGATGATTGGCGTCTATTCGTACGAAGTTTCGGTTCTTCATTGACGAGCATTTCTTTTTCACTATACGACTTGTCAGCTGTAGTAAGACAGCATCCAAGTTCGTTTGTCTATTTGTCTATACATTACTCTCTTTATCAAAGCTGATGGTATGATCCACCCTTTGCCGCAATGCCGCAATATGCTCTGGTCCAGCCCGACAACATCCTCCCAGGATAGCTCCCTCCCAATCCCCTGGTTTCACCTTCTTCACAGCATCCCAATAAACCTCATCCCACGGTCGTGCATTCTCTTCCGTCCTTTTATGCACCCATTCTTTCGTCGCTGGGTCGTATTCCTCTCCTTGAGTACCATCAGGATACAATACCAACCATGGCCGTCCGGATGCCGTCTGCCATTCATCCACAAACTGGCCCTGCTCAATCAACTTCCGTAGTTCATCAAGCATGATATCGACAATAGGGCCCAGATTTCCGACACGAGTACAATTCACCCCGATACCCCACGGACGGGGTAGAGAGTCAGAGTCACCCAGCGCAGCACGCACCCATCGTCGGACATCATCTTCATCAACCTCCTCTGTCGGAAACACACCACATATCCACCACGGCTTGCATTTCTCTTCTCTCGGTAGTATGTCTCGAACAGTTCCCCGTATCGCTTTTACCTCATCAGCCCTCCTCACCGTCTCAAATGCCACGTACTCGACCCCACCCCACGACACATTGTCCTCCGCAAACACCCTCAGCCGCTCCCCGTGCCATTTCCTCAACGCATCTTCACTATCCATTTCTTCCGGATAGATACCCGAATACTCCGCAGCGACAGGTGACATAGTCGCCCCATACGGACCTAGCGACAACGCAAGGCGAACGGGTTTGTCGGGATGTGCTCCGAACGCGTCACCTGCGAGTGGGATCGCAGAGCGCATGTACCGCGCCGCATCATCGCGTGTAAGCTTGGGATCTGTACGTGTGAAGCCTTCGAAGCTGGTTTGGTAGGTTGCTGTGAGCAGAATGTCGGTCCCTGCGGTCAGGAAGGAGCGGTGCACCGCGGTTAAAGTGGGGGGGGCGGAGAGGAGGAGGTGCGAGGACCAGAGGGGGGTTGAGGAAGTGAACGTGATGTTGTGAGGAGGAGCCCCAAGGGTTGTGCCTAGGCCTCCATCGAGGAGGAGGATTGGGAGCGTCATTGTCATCGGTTGATTATTGCTATTTAACAGTAACAGAGTGAGAGGTGGACGTTACCCCTCATCTTATCAGCAACCCTTATCAGTCTCCACTAGGGCTCAACTCGAATAGCTTCAATATTTCCCAAAGCAGAAACCTTAGCGCTGACTGCCTGGGAAAGACATTCATGATTATGCAGAGAGAATCTTATTCCAGTGTAGTAGCAAATAACAGGCACAGCCGCTTTAGAAGGCTGGCAAACAATGTCTACTGTTCCAAGGGTTCCGAGTCTCGTTCCGAGCCGATGTTTGCTACATCGCCCCGGTCATTAAAGCAGTATTACAGCTCTAGAATGCATTTGAGCCGTAGTGCTACATAATCACAAATACCTACTTGTTTTATACTTTGTGCCATTTACCTCTTTTCAGCATTTTCTGTCCTACTTGCCAATGGCTCGTCATTTGATATTCTACGGTCGATTACTCTCACTCCGTCCATAATCTTCATTCTACATCTCTGATACCCTCCCCCCTGAGTTTGCAGCTTATGCAACATGGCATTCCTCATTCCGACTCAGAGTATCGCCCAAGCCGAAGCATCTGTGCCAGAATCTCAGACAGCCCGCAAGAATACTGCACTCGAAAATCTTCCACTGTAATCCGGTATCACATTCATTCTGCCCTGGATTATGAAAGACTAAAGACCCTAGTCCACACATCTCCTTTCTATCACCATTAGTATCTGCTAGGTCGCCAGTATCTCCTTTGCGAATGTCTGGAGAAACCTTTGGGTAATAGTACTATTCATAATGCTTGTGCAGTTAATCAATCCAACCTGTTTGACTTTCAGAACAGAATTTGAGGGAAATCTTTTTTTTTTGAGATATTCCTGCTGGGATCCCAGTCTCAGTATTCCTGGGGCCAGCTCATATTTATTGTAGCCTTTCATTCCTCAATCATTTAGTCTATCATCCGGCATTATACTGGTTGGACGCTGGACAATCTCGCAACAAAGACCAGGGGCATACAAAGCAATGCGTCTCCAACCAAGTCGGAGATACTGATGGCGCGTGCTCCATATCGTTTCCAGCTCTACTATAGCCTTTTTAGTGTCAGTATTGGATTCGACTATGTGGACAACTTGAGGATATTTTAAGGGAGGTTGAGGAGATTGCATGCATCTACACCTTTGTTAATGAAAAGTCTAGCCAAGTTCCTGATGACATTCCCTAGGATTTGCGCCCAGAGAATCCAAGATTTGAAGGCCAACGCCGGCCCCTGACAGGGCATTTGATCTTGACCACGCGTGTATATTCACATTTCTCCATATCTGAGCGCTACCACTAACTACTTGAACGACAGGAAACAGAAATTTTCCCCTGGATGGAACATTTTCCGTAACCTCAACTTGTTGCATGATGTAATCTTTAAGAAATAATCTCTAGTGCTTCTTTTCGAAACGCCCGTTTCACAGTTGTATATCTATTCCGGATTTCTTTTCCTTTCTCCTCACTTTGGCAGACTAAGATCAACGCTTGTATGTGCCTCTATCATGAGGTAGCAATCTGCTACCACTGCAACCCCATAAACACTGTTTGCTCCAACGGCGAGTCATAATACTTGTCGATAATCTCAAACCCAAACCGCCGGTACAGTTTCTGTGCTGCCACCATGTCTGGCAGTGTATCGAGCCGTATTCCCTTGTATCCGGTATTCTTTGCTTGCTGGATAATGGCTGCGACTAGCTTTTCTCCGGTGCCGGTTCCCCGGGCTTCGGGAATTACGTAGAGGCGTTTCATCTCGCACCAGGCGGGTGTGTTGTAGCGGAGGCCGACACAGCCGATTAAGCGGTTGGCATCGGAATTGGCATCGTTGTTATTTGAATCGGTGCCGGTGACTTCGGCAAGCAATAGAGCGCCGCCTTGTGAGGAGGCATATTTCCCAGGAAACGAGGCGACTTCCTTTTGGAAGTTCTGAAAGGTGAGGTCGACGCCGAGAGATTCGGCATATGCGGCAAAGAGACCGAGAACCTGCGAGTTTTCTTCAGGAAATCGGGCGTGTCTGATTGTGACTGGCATTTGGATTCAGCTGGTCTAGTGAGTGTTTATTCTACAAGCAGCGGGTGTTATAGATGTACAAGCTTATGACTCATCCTCAATTCCACTCTTCGTCCACCAGAAATCGCACTCTCTCCGACTCCATTCATCCCTGGCCATTGTCGCCGCAACACCTTTGCCCTCGCCTCCAGCACGTTCATCATTTCCCTCGCCGAAGATCATGGTTTTCTTTCCTGAATTTTTGGATGCATTGTATGCCTCCCATACCGGCCGATGCGCGTATCTCCCGCCAAACGCATTCGGATCACCTCGGGCTATAAACGAGGTAAAGTATGCATGCAGCATCCCGGCGATCTCTTCTTGACTCTCGGATATCTCACGAACTTCCGGGTTAAACGTCTCATAAACCATTTGATCGCCATGATTGGCGCCGCCTTGGACGGTTTTGTTCAGTGCCCAGTGGTACATGAATATCGGTTCCTCCTGGCCGGTTGAAGCGAGCGTTGCGGTTTGTCTAACTGGGCATGCGTATGCGTAGTGTGCGTATGCGGCTTCGACGCGTTTGTACTGTGCTCCGACAGAGATATTTCTTGTCTCGGCGTAGATCGAAGAAGTGTTGACTGCTGGGTCGGGGTATAGCTTGTTGATGGTTTGGAGGTCTTTCTCCGTGTACGCAGGGAGGAGGGTACGGAAAAAGGATGTGAATTCCTCTGAAGTTTCCATCGACGCCGGAACATAGTATGTTCCCTCGTTGGTGTTGAAGCCCGTCAGGATAGGCATGCGGTTCCATTTCCCTGAGTGCCAGGCATCGATGGGTCGTTGTTTGATGAGATCGCCATCAATAACGGGCTGGAAGGCCCAGCGGACACTAGGATTATATCGGTCGAATATGGTGAATGAGGCGCTGGTTATGATCTCTGACGGTTGACTGCGAAGGCAGGTCATTATCTCGGAGGCAGGACGGTCCGCGCATCCAGCTTCTTGAACGAACTCCTCGAATTGTTTCTCGTGCAGACGTGCATTGTAGGGATGCACGGCGCGAGAGGTGGCTGATCCAGATTCGATGATCGCACGGTGGAAGAGTCCTTTTGTGTCAAGGTTCATAATATGATGCGCGATCTATAACTTTTAGAAATGGACTACATCTGGAAAATTTATCATACCGAATGAGCTCCAGCGGAAAGTCCAAACAGTGTCACTTGCGATGGATCGCCACCAAATGCCTCGATGTTCTCCTGTACCCATTGGAATAATAGGATTTGGTCGCGAAGTCCGAGGTTCAACACGTCTTCTTCAGCAGTAACGGTCGATGGGAGGAAACCAAGGGCTCCGACGCTGTCACGGTCAATTGGGGTCAAATTCATTGCATTATCCCACTTACCGATAGTTGAAGCTAACACCGACAAAAGGCTCCTCGGACCAACCCACCATTGAGGCCGTATTGTGCATGGATGCTTTGGCTGTTAGCAGCTATTCAACTGAAGCCATAGGGGACTCACAAGTTCCCCTGTTGTAGGCACCACCGTGTACGTAGACAGCGACAGGTAGTTTCTTTCCCGTTTTACCATGGGGTCGAAATACGTTGACGGTAAGGCAATCTTCGCTGGAGCGACTGTCGCCGCTGAATTTCAGTAGCTGCTTTCCAGGACATCTAATGAATCAGCAATGTTATCCACGTTGATGGGAGGTGACACTCACCTTGCACCGAACTGACTCGCATCCAAAACATCGTCTGACCTCTCAATTGCGACTGGAGGACGAAATCGTCTCTCTCCCACTGGAGGAAGCGCATACGCAATCCCTCGAAAAGCATCAACCGGATTCTTAAACGTATCCCGCAAAGTCACACCAACTACCGTCCCCTGCTTAACAGTAATTCTTGGTCTCGTGATAACAAACTCCCTTAACGGCTCCGGAATCCATGGCAAAGCCGCAATTTGAAATTGCGCAATAAGCCCCGACGACACTGAATAACCATCTATCTTCTGCACACCCAGCAGAAGAATCACCGGCAACACTGCCAGCAGCAACATTTTGAGCGAGAACATGACGGTTGCAACACAATTCCAAACTGAGATTCGGGCATCGCCCGCATTATCACTGTCGCCAAGGACCGGACCTGGTGACTGACGTGCATCTCCTCTTTCTCCGCTCTGGCGTTATCTTGATAGATTGGCTGCACGCTTTCTCCGCATCTTATCTCGGGGTGCAGAAATATGGCCGATGCGCTTTGATATCTTCAGTGATAGTATGGCCTTTTTCGGAAATGTTTCTGCTATCAAGGCCAAGCCATTATCTGGTTGGTAAGATCATGGAAGCGATAACGCCGGGGCTATATACAGCATCTGTCCGGCATCATGCTATCACAACTTCTGCATAGCAGCGTGTCAAAATGGCCACCGAAATGAAGGCCACCGAAGCGAAAGAGCAGAAGAGCTATGCTCTATCAACGGTTATTCCGAAACACGATGGTATCGAAGAGGGCCAAATCGTCTCCATGCTCGACGAGGCAGAACTCTTCCTCCACGAACATGGCATCTCCCACGCACAATTGCAAGAGATGCTGAGCGATGAGGCCAGGTCGAAGAAGCTCCGACGACGCATCGATCTTATCCTCCTACCACTGCTGTGTGGGACGTACGTTCTGCAATATATTGATAAACAGGTGTGGATTTTTCGCTCTGGGGATGCGAATGATGTTAATGAGGCAGGCTCTTTCATACAGCGCGGTGTTCGATCTTTTCGACAATGCGAATATCAACAGTGAGCAGTATAGCTGGCTGACCAGTATTTTCTATTTCGGTATATTTTATCTCTAGGGAATGGAAGGCGAAACACTTACGATTCAGGTTACCTCTTCTGGGAGTATCCGGCCAGTTACATCGCCCAGCGTTTACCGGTTGGCACCGTGATTTCTACATTTGTGTAAGTCTTCTTACATATCTACTCTAATCCAGGTGCTGACGACGCAGTCTTTGCTGGGGCTCCATTCTCATGATCACAGCTAGCTCCCACAACTTCACCGGCCTAGGAATCTGCCGTTTCCTGCTGGGATGCTTTGAAGCCCCCATCACACCGTGTTTCATGATGATAGTTGGCATGTGGTATCTACGACAAGAACAGCCCTTCCGGGCAGGATGCTTCTACTGCTGCAACGGTGTCGGCGCAATGGTGCGTCTTTTACTCCTATCAAGCCTACCCAGACTAATGAATTAGGTCGGAGGGTTAATTACATACGGCATCGGTCAAATCGACAGCTTCCCTGTCTGGAAAGCCGTTTTTATGATTTGTGGTGGTGCGACGGTTGTCTGGGGTGGTGTGTTGATGGTCTTTCTTCCGAATAGTATCCTCTCATCGAAGAGGTTCTCTGTGGAAGAAAAGATCTTGCTTATTGGGAGGGGAAAGCAAAATCAGACGGTATGTTTCATCACCTCGACGGAAGGAAAAGCGAAAATTGACAAGTTAGGGTATATTGAACCGCTCGATTAAATTGTATCAAATCCGCGAGACACTTGTTGATCCCCAAGTCTGGATTCTTTTTCTCTTCACCCTGCTGAATGAAACCATCAATGGAGGGTTTGCCAATGTACATTACACCAATCTACAAAACGACAGAGCTGACAAGTCCCAACAGTTCGGAAAACTTATCATCAAAGGCCTTGTCGACAGCTCCCTCCTAACGACAGTATTAGGCATCCCCCAAGGAGCCTTCCAAGTCTTCTTCATCCTCTCAGGATCGTACCTATCAACACGATTCAAGAACATCCGCACAATAATAATGGCTATCTATCTCATTCCCACCGTCCTCGGGATAAGCCTCCTCTGGAGATTCCCACGAAGCGAAAACCAATACGGCGTGCTTTTCGGTTACTACATTGTACATCCCCAGCTTCCCCCTCCCATTATTTCAGCAAGCTAACAGTACTAGACCGGCTCATTCGTCTCCTCTCTCGTCCTCGCCCTCCAAATGCCCTCCAGCAACATGGGCGGCTACACTAAGCGTGTCACCTCAACTGCCCTCGTCTTCCTAGCATACTGTATCGGGAACATCATCGGCCCGCATGCGTTTCTGGCAGACGAGGCTCCCATTTATCCGACAGCGTGTAAGCTTGGCCTGGCGTGTGCGGTGACGCAGATTGCGTGTGCATTGGGGTTAAGGGTGTTGCTTATTTGGAGGAATCTGGTTAAGGAGAGGGACATGAGTGTGGAGGAGCTGGGGGACGAGGTTTTGGCGGATTTGACGGATTTCGAGGTGAGCTTTGCTGCCGTGGCTGTGCTTTTGTTAACGGGTTTGCTAACGACGGTGCAGAATCCGAGGTTTCGATATGTTTATTGAGTTGACTGGCCGATGGGCTTGCTGGGCTTTCTACAGCTCGTTGTTATTGGTTTTGCGAGAGCCAAGGGATTCTTCGGGCTTATGGTCAATAGGAATGAGTAATGAAGTCTGACATTTTGTGCACGACCTGGTGAAGCAACCCAACTGTAGACAAGGGCAACTACTAGTCTCCCCTGAACGAACCTGCTTTAACCGATTTTGGCGACTATACTGGTTACCGAAAGCGTCATACCATAGTCCCCTCGAATGACAGTCAACGACACGGTGTTTCTTCGTCACGAGCATATCCCAGAATGCCGATCCAAAACAGACTACAAATCCCTCGGACCCTGTACAGGCAAAGCCTCTAGACCTCCAACGACTACCCGGCAACACTAAGCTTCACATATGCGTACCACACCACCCACTCATGCCAACGTAAATCTCGACTCGCAAGCTAAATATCCTCGTTCCAGACTCATCTTACAGCATATACTGCGCTCTAGGCTCTTGCTGCATACCGCAGTGCCCATCGCATCCCCAGCACCAATGACATGCGAATGTGTACTATCAAGGCTAACAAGGCTGTGCACGAGTCTAGACCGTTCAACGTGGTCTGAACGTCTAGATCTTGAGATGTATATAAGGCTGTGTATTCTCTACTATTTAACCATGTCTCCTGGCTAGAATATCGATATCGACGGACCACCGTCCGGTAGCTATAGCAAAATGCTCGTCCTCCAAATCGACGATAAGTACAACACACTCTTCCCATGAACCATAAACAACGATACTAACAACCCAAGCGAGGTGATGCAAAAAGTTTTTCACAAAATGCTTTCCAAGCACAATATCGCCCACATCTCTGTCCACAACCCCCGCAGCGCCCTAACTTACCTCTCCAACCCGCAGAACCCGCGTCCAAATATCATCTTCCTAAAGGTCGACCAACAACCGCCTCCCTATCAGACGATAACATATTAACGTTCACATAGATGCAAATATCTGTGATGTCTCCACAGGAATTCATTCACATCTTCCGCACCCAGCCACCCTTTGCGAATGATCCGCTTCTGCGCGCCACGCCGGTGATAGGCATGGATGCGGGATATTGGTCCAGATGTCATCGCGAGCAGCACCAAAAATGGGGGGTTGATGATGTAATTCCGCGGCTAATGAAGGCTAAGGCGCTGCGGGATGTATTGTTGTATTGGTCGAGAAAGGAGATGGTTCCGAATCAGGGTCCTGCTGGTGGTGTTGGTGTTCGGCCGGTTTGGGGACCGTTTCCTTTACGGGGGTTTACGGGGCCGAGGTCATTGCTTTGATTTTGGGAATTGATTTTGTATTCAGATGTTGATGAACATGTACAACGAACGAAAGTAATATGCAAGACAAAGAGAAAGAAAGCTAGCCCGTGTACTTCACGTTGAACTCTTCATCACTGACTATCGTGGTCTCGGTAATCACATTGTCGCCCTGCTTCAGCTCGATAATCGACGCGTCCTTTACCCCGTACACCTTATGGCCAGCCTGCGCCTGCGTGTCTGTGAACGTAACAGTGCCGAAATCAACCAGGTTCACCAGCTCGCCACCAGACTGGAAGTCCTCGATGATCCATTCCGCATTTTCACCAGCCAGAACGGCCTTTTCCGTCGGTGCCCTGAGGATCTGCATTGCTGTTTCGCCGGTTGATAGATTCTCGATTTGCACATAACCCAAGCTGGACGTGTACGCCTGGACCGCGAGATTTACCACATCACCCGCCTCGAACTTCACTTCAAAATCATACGCGTAATCCGGGTACCACTCGTACCACGCATCATAATGCACATTTCCATCCGCCTCGACATAAAAGTCGACACCCGTCTGCAAGATCGCTGCGCCGTAGGTATCGCCGTCAATTCCGACCCACGCAGATCCCGCAGTGACGCTTCCTTCTTTCACCTCGCCGACGGCTTTTGGCTCTGGGACTGTGAAGGTGCCAGAGACGTAGGACCAGGAGCCCTCTGGGGGTGGTTGTTCGTAGACGGCGCCGGCCCAGTTGTTGCTGTATTGGATGTTGGTCAAGGTTCTCTGATCGGCGTCGCTCGTAGCGATGCGTTGGTTTGGGTTTGATTGGCGGGAGGATGTGCGGGCTTGCACGCGTTCTTTTAAGGTACGTGGAGCAGCCAGTGTGCTGCTCACGAGCAGCGCCGTAGTAACGAAGGTGCTCAGGAACTTCATGATAGCGGTGGTTGTTGATGAGACGGTGTCGACAATGACGGGGGTGTCGAGGGTGGCTGGAGAAGTAATGTCGTGAAATTCTATGGTGATGGGCAACAACGTGAAGGTCCTAGCATGTATTTTATAGCTTTTATTGTTTTGACACCCCAATAAAAAAATACCCAAGCACCGTCCGTCTTCGTACCGCATACCAGAACAGAGAAAATCATCGGGGAAAGCACCCTAATCGACGGCTACGCGTGTACTCCCTGCCCACGAGCTCGGCAAGATCGCATTCCAGGGCTCGAAACAGTCACGGATTAAGCTCAAGCTGAAAAATGATCCGCCATGAGGAATGGCGCGAGAACATCATTCATAGTCTTTATGCAAGACTGCTTCTCATTTGCGCGTGCTTGAGCGGCATATGGCTGGTATGTGTATCAGAACAAACGAAAGAAAGCAGTCGCGTGCATTCCAACGAGCATTCTTCAGTCTCGGCTCTGTTTATCACGCACTTTTTGTTATAAGAAAACGAAGATGGTCGATTCCATGATGTGTCAGAGTATTGTATGCATCTGGCCCTCGTTTGCAGCCGCATGTGCGTGGCTTTCCATGGCAGTGCATTGCAGGCCAAACTTTATGCAGTCGATTTCTCACATCGCATTATGGCTGCGTTCGGACGTTTCTTCAGTGCTGTGAATCAATTCCATGAGAGTAGCGTGCCTGTTCTTCGCTTCGACCACATTTGGACGAGTCGAGATGGCTAGATGCGACATCTCAAAAGGGATGACAGTCATTACACGATGCTTGATAGGGAGCATCCGTCCGTTAAGTAGCTCGAGCGGACTCTGCTCTCTTGGCCACTTACTCCTTGTAGGACTTTCAGATCGGTACTTGAGCCCGGAACAATACTCTGACGCTGGAGAAAATAGCGGAGAATTGCGACAGATATCCAGAATGTGTACTTCCGTACTCCGCTCGTATACCGTAATCGCTCACATCGGCAACCCCGGCATCTCCTTCAACGTCCAATACTTCCTCATATTCTGCGCGCCCAACGTCTGCACCTCCTCATCAAGGTGCTTCCAAAGCACATCCCCAAAGGCATCCATCAACCTCTTCACCTCCGCCCTGTCAAGTTCCGCCTCCCCCGTCCGACAATCCTCCAAATACCTCTCCAACTCCCCGAGCCCGGCATGGATCTTCTTATGCTGTTTGAGGAGGGCCAGTTCCTTACCGAACTCGGGCATTTTCTTCGCGAGGACGGGGAAAATGTGCTGTTCTTCGATGGAGTGGTGGAAGTCGAGTTGGGAGCAGAAGGCGAGGCCGGTTAGGATAAGTTGACGGGGGTGTTTTTGTTTGCCGCTGGTAGGAGCGCAGGCGTTTTGGAGGTCGTTCCAGACGAGGCGAAAGTGGTTGTGCTGAGTCTTGTTAGGGTGGGTTCGTTGGGGCTTGTTGGTGTACTTACGAATTGGTCCATTTGCACGGACAGGCGGTTGTAGACTTGGAAGTCTTTCATCGATAGTGGAGGGGGCGATTCGCCTTCCCCTGTGCCATCGCCGGATGCCGTGGCCTGGTTCTTTTTCTTCCCCATAATATCGGCAGGTAAGTGAGTAAAGGTTGAGTTCGATGTGAAACGCGCTGGCGTCAAGGCAAATCCACGAAATGCCGGAGTAGCCCGTTGCAGTAGTCGCATGAAATAGCGGAAGCAGAGTTCTCACTAGGCTCTGATTGTCTTGAATATTCTAAGATGTTGCACTTTGAGAATAGAAAAGATAGAAGAGAGAAAAAAGAAGGGAAAAAAAAAAACAACTAGAACTTGGGGCCAGATATCGGCAAATGAGAAGCCGCCGATTTCCACGCGCCTCCGGGGGTGATCCGTCGCTACGATAAGAAATATAGAGCACGAAGTGTGAAATTGCTACGACTAGCTGTCACTACCTAGTGAGATAAGAATGTTCCAGGTCCTCAATGGACGTGTGCCATTTCAGCATCCGAAGACCCTGTAGACACAAATCTAGTACGTTGCTGGTCGGAGTAAACTCCGCTCAATATCAGCACTTCTTCGGCACAACCACAGTCATTGTCAGGCTGGATTGCAATTTGACATCCGTGCTAGGTAAACTAGAGGCGAAAAGGTCCGTACGAGTCAGCGGATACCCCATGAGAATAGGCAAAAGGAAAAGAAAACGACTGTTATTAGAAAGTATATTGCTGCAGAGATGGCGTGAGTATAATGAATACAGGCGTATAGAGACATAAGCCATCTGCAAGCAAGGGGGTAACCGAAGATGTACTAGCAATTAAGACAGTAAAGGGTCGTGACTCCGTAAGAAGGGTGGAAGAGCGATTCTATAACTCTTGATGGGTTCCTGGGGCCCCGCGCACACTCGCGGGGGGGCGGAAGTTGCCCTTTTTCAACTCCTCCCAGGCGAGATCGAAGCGAGCGCCCATGTACCAGGCAAATCCGGTCTGTGAACAGTTAGCCGCATGTTGGTAATAACGGGGTCGCCCAGGCTTACCATAGTCAGCGCAACGATCAACACAACGACACTCATAAGGCCCATGATGAAGTAGACGTCCTGGCGCGCTTCGGCGTCTTCCTTGGCCTTGCGTGCCTCCTCCTCAGTCACCGCACCAGTCAAGCGACGCTGGGCTTCCTCAGCGGACTGGCTTGGGAAGATGGTTTCGGCGAATTTCTCAATCTGTATTCGAGGTTAGCGCTGCTGAAGACATGGCCCAGAATTTTTCAAACTTACCCGTCCGCAAACAAGACTGATCTTGAGGAAGTTGGGATCCTTCGGAGAGTTCTTCTTGTGAATTCGGCGAGCGTACCGGCGGAACACCTGGTAGACCAGACGCAGGTTTTGGGTCGACTCCATCATCAGCTGGCAAGCATCACCCTTGGTGATCTTGACGTTGCGCTGGAAGATTGCTGGGTTGCGGAAGCACAGTTCGAGGGTAGCAATGGCCATGGACTGGGGAATCGCACAGAAGTTGAACACGCTCTGCTCACGCAGACCAGCGAGGTAGAAAAGACAGTCCTCGACGTGTTCCAGTGCGTTCAAGACCATCTCGGAACTACAGTTCAAAGCGATATCGAGATTCTCCGGCTTGAAGAGGTCGTCAAAGTCGTTGACGTGCTTGGACCAAATCTCTTTGGGCCAAAAGCGGCGGCCATCATCGTTGTCTTCCCGGATATCACGGATGATATTCGTCTTCTGCAGGAAGAGACCCATGGACTTATGAAGATGTTCGCGCTTCAACAATCCGGGGTTGCCAAACTCCGACTCGATGAACAGACGGGTGAGACCTTCACCGACCAAACCGGCCACGTAGTAGCAATACAAGTCGTACTGCTCAATGGTCACGACGCTGGCATCGTTGGATTCGGCCTTACGGGCATAGTCGGCCATACCGTTGCCCATCTTGTCGGTGATGTCCCTGATGATCTCCTTGTAGGCGGGCTTCAAGTTCTTGAACTCGGTGATGACGTTGTGGAACTGAACCAGCAGCTCACGGTCCTTCTCCTCCGGCCTGTTGCCATTGAAGGTCCAGCCATCCCGCTCGAGGAAGTCCTTGAAGTCGCGAAGCAAAGGCTCCTTGGTCGCAAGAGGGATCGAGGTGTCATCCTCGACGGTATCCAAGCCACGCAAGATCAGGTAGAACAGACACACGGGGAGCAGCAACTCGGGATGAAGTTCCTTGATAACGGCGCTAAAACTCCGGCTGGTCTTGTCGAGGAACTTGAAGCAGGTCTTTTGTGTTTCGGTTTCGTCCTTCTCGTTACGTTGATGGACGGGGATGTGCCAGACTTTCCTATCATAAAAAGACAGTGATCGCGCGTCAGCATTGGTACTTAAATCGGAACTGAGGAGTGCTCGAAGACTAGGGCCAAACCAACCATTGCATTATGTTCCTCAATTCTGAGGGGTGAAAAGAGTAGTAGAGGACATTTCCGATGAGACCCATAGTGAACGGCCAGGAATCGAATCGCGGGAAGAGGAGAAAAAGGTACAACGGACAAGAGACGAATAGAGATACAAAGACTCGAGTAAGAAGACGGGGAAGATCTCGCGGAATGCGGGAAGAATTAAGCCAATAAGCAAAAGGACAAGTATCGTATTTGTACAATGGCCGAGTAGTGCACAACGCGCCGTGTAAAAGAAGCACGCAAACACACAAGATAAGATAGGATTCAGAAGATGGGAGGAAAGAGAAAGAAGAGGAAAAGACGAGAGATGGGAAGAGAAGAGGAAAAGAGGACAGAGCGTGAGAGCGAGAGGGAAAGGAGGAAAACTCGGGAGGTTTTATTGGCGTGGCTAGTGTGGGTGTAGTGGCTTGGCCGGCCATTGTGCGGTGACCAGTAATTACTCTGTACAGTGCAAATACTCTGTACCTAGGCACAAGTTGTGGCGCAGCAATTACAGCACCGCCTGGCAAAAAGAACCCCCCCACCATGACGAAAGGAAGAAAGTGTTAGGCAGAGAGGAAAAATTTATGATTGTATATCAGTCTTCTTGACACTTGTCGAAGACTATCTCAAGACTGCTTTCTGAGTCGAATATCTCACATCGGGGTGTGCAGCCCCCATCTCTCACTCTCGTTCTTTCTGTTGGCTTCGTTACTTCCCAAAAATGGTTGCCGATACCAGCTACTACGATGCCCTGGGGGTACCGCCCACTGCCACGCAAATCGAGATCAAGAAGGCATATCGGAAGCTCGCTATCACCACGCATCCTGGTATGACATTGGCTTACCATGCTACTTGTTTGTGGAGTCCTACTGACCTTATGGACAGATAAGAACCCCGGCGATGAGACCGCACATACCCGATTCCAAGCCGTATGCGCCTTGCGACTGATGCCTGTCGATGGGCCAGAATGACTGACAATGACTCAACTAGATCGGCGAAGCGTATCAAGTTCTCAGCGATGATGAACTGCGACAGCGATATGACAAGTTTGGCAAGGAAGACGCGGTTCCGGGTGGTGGTTTTGGTTAGTCCTTGCCCCGTTTCACTGCTGGACCACACAATACTAAACGGTATACACGCAAACAGAGGACCCATCCGAGTTCTTCAGCATGATTTTCGGCGGTAGCGCCTTCGTCGACCTGATCGGAGAGATCTCCCTCATGAAGGACCTGACCACGACGATGGATATCACTATGCAGCAGATGGAGGAGGACGAACTCGCCGCATCCGCAGAAGAGAAACTCAACATCCACGAACAAGAATCGAAGACTGGCGGCGCCCCTACCGAAGGTACAACTGCAGAGGGTGCGACCGCGGAGGGTACCACGGCCACCGCTGCCGCTACCGCGGCAACGCAGGAACCGGAGAAGACTCACTCTCGGCGATACTTGGGTCAGCAGGCGATCATGGACAAGTCAGAGGAAGAGGCACGCATGGAGGCAGCTGGTCTATCTCCGGAAGAGAAGGAGCTTCGTAAGAAGGAGAAGAAGAAGGGTGGATTGACCAAGGAACAGCAGGATCGCCTGGCTGCATACGAACTAGAGCGGAAGAAGGCGCGTGAAGAGCGGGTCAACACTCTGGCAACCAAGTTGGTAGACAAGATCAGCGTGTGGACGGAGACCGATAAGAGCCGTGACGTGACACATGCTTTTGAGGAGAAGATCCGCCTCGAGGTCGAGAACCTGAAGATGGAGTCGTTCGGTCTCGAGATCCTGCACGCTATCGGTGCGACGTACGTCCAGAAATCGACCTCCTTCCTCAAGTCCCAGAAATTCCTAGGCATCTCCGGCTTCTTCTCTCGTTTGAAGGACAAGGGAACGTTGGCCAAGGAAACCTGGACCACGATCTCGACTGCGATCGATGCGCAGATGACCATGGAAGAGATGGCCAAGATGGAAGAGCGCGGTGGTGAAGAATGGACGGACGAGAAGAAGGCCGAGTATGAGAAGAAGGTCACCGGTAAAATCTTGGCCGCTGCATGGCGCGGAAGCAAGTTCGAGATCCAGAGCGTGCTGCGCGATGTATGTGATCAAGTCCTGGGCGACAAGAGTATCAAGCTGGAAAAGCGTGTCGAGCGTGCGCATGCCTTGGTCCTTGCTGGTAACATCTATGCGAAGGTACGATCTTATGCAACTAGTGCTTTGGAACGTTTACTTATATTCTATAGGCCGAACGCGATCCTGAAGAGGAGGGTGATTACATGGCTTTCGAGCAACTCATGACCGAAGCCATGCAGAAGAAGGGCAAGGAAGAAAAGAAGAAGAATAAGCACAAGTCGAAGCATGAGGATATAGACGAACCCCCGGTCGCATAGATACCTTGACGTTTCTCTCCTGCAACTATCAATTATACGATCACGGCACTTTTTGCAATTCGTTCGTTGTCTGTCTTTTTTGTTATCACTTTGGTTTTCAGTTTATATTCCCAACGGTGGACGGCTGGTTCTGAAATCGGTCCCCTCATGTCACTTATATAAAGTCCCTTATGACCTTGTTTTCCAACTGGAATGGACAATGTACCGTCTTCCCTTCTCCTGGTCGTTGGTCTGGTTTCATTCCTTTCGGTTATGATACAACAGGTCGAATTGTAATCGATATATTTATATATATATACTGTCTGAGACACCAAGGCGTTCTAGCATTGACCCTCATTCCGTATCTTAAACGCTCTTGGACTGTCCCTACCCAGTGTATATATATTGTTCCCTGTTTCACTCATTCATCTCATTTGCTCCTCGTATTGATTCTGCAGTCCGGGATAGACATACGCGGGCGGAGTCGCGAATCTCACGCAACCACACATCAAGAGGACTAGACAAGAATGATAGTGAGAATTAGAGAGCCACAAAGCCACCAAAGCACAGGAATGTTAACCAACGCACTCGTTGGCATAGGGCGAATTCATCACATGACTCTCTGCCTTAGGCTCCCGCGGGGCACAGATCTGGGCTCGTTCAACCACTGCGGGACACCTCCAACCAGTCAACCAGCTTGGATAGAGAATCGTCTCTTTCTTTCTTTCTGAGTGGCTTCCTTGCTCAAACCTCCTGCCGCCGGGACGACTGTTTGCTTTCATTTTTTGTCCGGAAGTGGCATGCTCCAATTCCTAACCCAATCCTTCTTTAAGTGACGCTGTCCGCACTTGCTTCCGCGAAGAACTCTTTAAGTTCTCAACCAGCCGTCGTGGTGCTGTGGTATACCCTTCGAGGCCTGAGCCGGGCAAGATCTCAGCTTGCGTGAGTTATTCGATGTGATTATCTGCGTGTTTTCAGGGAGACATTGTTCTGGTGCTTCCGTCAACGTCGTCTGAAAGAGTCTTTGTTCCCTTCTCTAGATGCATATAGGAACGCAATTTCTTTGGCGGCATTCATTTAGGGCATATGGCTGACAGATCTCGATAGACCATCAGTGTTGGGACGAAAGCTCCCTAGTCCTTTTCCAAAAACGAACCTGCCGTTCCCTCGTTCGACCGCCAACATCGCCAACATGCCTTCCACCACACAGAGCCATTTCAAACTCCTCCAAAAGTTCAAGCCGGATTACTCCCCTAACGAGTTCGTCCAATATGAATCAGAGAGAACTGGTATGAGAGTGGTGGTGATCGACCAAAAAGGTCCCAAGGTGTCTGGATACTTTGTGCTTGCTACGGAGATTCTCGATGACTCCGGCGCACCCCATACATTGGAGCACCTGTGCTTCATGGGTTCGCGTAACTACAGATACAAGGGTTTCCTGGACAAACTAGCCACCCGGGTATACTCGAACACCAACGCCTGGACAGCTACCGATCACACAGCCTACACATTGGACACAGCCGGATGGGAGGGTTTCGCGCGGATTCTGCCTGTGTATCTGGAACATGTGATCGCACCCACACTCACGGATGAGGGATGCTACACGGAAGTGCACCATATTGACGCCACTGGCAACGACGCTGGTGTCGTGTACTCGGAGATGCAGGGTGTGCAGAACAATTCGGCTGAGTTGATGGATCTCACCGCGCGTCGCTTGATATATCCTCCTGACGTGGGATTTCGGTACGAGACCGGCGGAATGATGGAGCAGCTCCGCGTCCTTACTGCAGAGAGGATCAGAGCATTCCATCGTGAGATGTACCAGCCTCGGAACTTGTGTCTGATCATCACGGGAGAGGTGGACCACGAGAACATGCTGGAGACGCTGGATAAGTTCGAAGACACGATTCTCGATGTTATCCCAAGCCCTGATTCGCCGTTCAAGCGTCCTTGGGTGGACTCGAAGCAGGCGCCTGCGTTGGAGAAGTCGGTTACCAAGACTGTGGAATTCCCAGAAGAGGATGAGTCTTTTGGTGAGATTGAGATCAGATTCTTGGGTCCAGACACCACCGATCCGATTCAGAGTAAGTGTCCCGTTATCTCTCCTACGATATCAATGCTTACTGTTTACAGGCGGCGCCCTTAATGTTTCACTTCTGTATCTTGCCGGGTCGTCCGCCTCGATTCTGGAGAACGTCCTCGTCGAAAAAGAGCAGGTGGCCAGTGCCGTATACTACTCTACAGAGGAACGCCCGAATATCGAAATCCAGTTCCAGCTGACCAGTGTGGAAACAGACAAGCTCGAGCATGTTGAGCGGAGGTTCTTCGAGGTTCTGAGGGATGCGATGGAAAAGCCAATTGACATGAAGTACCTACAAGAGTGCATCGACCGGCAGCAGAAGATCTGGAAGTTCTCCACAGAAAGCTCTGCTTCTGCACTCGCGGAGTATGTCATCTCTGACTTCCTGTACGGCAAGCGGGACGGCTCTACACTACTGGACGTTGCAAGTATGCGGGAGTACGAAGAGCTGGAGAAATGGCCTGAGCACCAGTGGCGGGACTTTATCAAAAAATGGATCTCCGATGCTCCTCACGTCACCGTTCTTGGTGTTCCTTCGATGAAGATGTCCGACGCCCTCAAGAAGGAGGAAGAGGCTCGAGTTGCAGAGCAGAAGAAGCAGCTTGGCGAGAAGGGCCTGAAGGAACTGGCTGACAAGCTTGAGAAGGCCAAGGCTGAGAATGACAAGGAGATTCCGAAGGAGATGTTGGAGAAGTTCGAGATCCCTGGGGTCGAGTCGATTCACTTTGTCGAGACTACTACTGCACGGTCTGGTTCTGCCCTGGAGGCCGGTCGTCCTGACCACAGGGTCCAGAAGATCGTGGACGCCGATGGTTCGGATTCGCGGCTGTTCATTCACTTCGAGCACATCCCCAGCAACTTTGTTCAGATGTCCCTCCTTATCTCAGCCCAGTCGGTGCCTGTTCAACTTCGCCCTCTTCTGTCCGTCTACACGGAAGCGTTCTTCAACATTCCGATCCAGCGCGACGGGAAGACGATCAGCTTTGAGCAAGTCGTCGTCGAACTGGAAAGAGACACAGTTGGCTACAACATGGAAGGCGCCAGGGCATTCGGTAACTCGGAAATGCTGCGCATCTCGTTCCAGGTCGAGATGGAGAAGTATAACACAGCTATCGCCTGGCTGCAGGAGTTGTCGTGGAACACCATCTTCGACGTGGAAAGACTGCGCGCAATCACCAGTCGTCTGCTCGCCGACGTCCCCGATGCCAAACGCAGCGGCGACGATATGCTAGCAGCCGTGCATGTGATGGTTCACTACGCTCCAGAATCTATCGTCCGCGCTCGCAGTACATTGGTCAAGGCCCGCTACCTGCGCCGCATTAAGAAGCAACTCGCTGAGCAACCGGACGCCGTCGTCGCGCGCATGGAAGAAATCCGTCTTGCCCTCTTCCAACCTTCCAACATCCGTGTCCTCGTCATCGCCGACCTCGAAAAACTCCCCAACCCGGTCTCCTCATGGAAACCCTTCGCCGAGCGCCTTGGCACTCCCGCTCCCCTCAAACCCATCACAGCCCGCCGTCCGCTCATGAGCGAGGTTGGCCAGAATCTCGGCGGCAAGTCGTACGTCGTACCTATGCCAACAATCGACTCGTCATTCGCCTACGCCAGCGCGCGAGGTCTTGACTCGTACGACGACCCGCGCCTCCCGCCCCTCCTTGTCGCCATTGCCTACATGAACGCCGTAGAGGGGCCTCTGTGGGTGGCCGTCCGCGGTAAGGGTCTCGCCTACGGCACCAACTTTGCCTACAACATCGACACTGGTTTTGTGAACTTTGACGTCTACCGCTCGCCAAATGCGCACAAGGCGTTCGAGTCCAGCAAACAGATCGTTGAGGACCATTTGTCCGGTGCCATGCCATTCGACCCGCTGATGCTCGAGGGCGCGATTAGCAGCATCGTGGTTAGCTTTGCGAACGAGCAGGCTACTATTGCGAATGCGGCGCAGGGCAGTTTTATCCGGCAGGTGATGCGGGAGTTGCCCAGCGATTACAAGGAACGCGTGTTGAGACAGGTCCGGGCGACTAGTGTGGAGGACGTGAAGAAGGCGCTGAGGGGAATTATTCTGCCGTTGTTTGAGCCCAGCACGGCGAATATTGTGATTACTTGTGCTACTGTTATGGAGGAGGTACGCTAACCTTGAACTTCCCCTTACGTTACCCCGTTTGAACATGATAAATTAACTTGTCGTACAGAGCATCCAAAAGGGCCTGCAAACCTCTGGATTTACGCCTGAAGTTCGGCCGCTTAAGGATTTCGAGGATGATTACGGTTTGAGACCTGAGGGCGAAGAGGAGGAGTCTGATGAGGACGATGAGGATTATGAGACGGGGTCTGAGGAGGATAGCGAAGAGGAGAGTGAAGAAGAGTAGCGTAACTATATAAATAGTGGTGGCTGGTCCATAGAATAGATGTACTGTGGAATAAACCCCGAGAGATAGAAGTAATAAGACATAACATGATTCTAATAGTTATGATACATGAAAACATAATCAACAACGCAACATTTCCAGTTGCCCCGACACAACAAGCCCATAAAAAAGACCCTCATAAAATCACTCCATCTCCCTCCCCAAATATACCACAATCATTCCCTAAGAGGAAGAGCCTACCAACTCAACGCCTTCTTCCCCCTCGCCCTCCTCCTCATCAAAACCTTCCTCCCCCCACGCGTGCGCAGTCTCGCCAGGAACCCATGGCGCCGCTTCTGTACTCTCCGCGAGGGATTATAGGTGATTCGCTTTCCGGCGAGTGAGGCACTTGCTGAGAATTGCCGGGTTTGGCTGCTGGTCAGAGTGGATGTGAGTGGTGATTGTAATGGCGAGGTGAATGTGGATGTGGGTATGGTTCTGGGTGTGGTGGCAGCAGTGGTCGGGAGAGAGGGAGAGAGGCAGGAGGTGAGGAGGGAGGAGAAGGGGCGAGAGGTCGTGCTGAGGCTGGATATGGTCAGTTGTCATTCTCATGAAAGCAGTAGCGGTAGATATGGTGGAATGGTGGTGGACGTACGGAATCTGAATCTGGGTCCGCAGGACCGACGTCCTCAGCGCGGGGAGGGTTCTCCGGCAGAGCATGGTGGCTCTCTTAACTGGTATAATTCCAACAATCCTGGCTCTGATTGAAGGTATTCAAGGTAGCTTGTCTCTCTATACTAAGAGAGCGGGCAGTGGTGCGGTAGTGGTTAAGGCGGAGAGAAAATTGAAGCTCCGGCGCCGCAGACGCACGGACCCGCAGAATCTTTCGGCTTCACGATTTCTCTCTTGAGATCGTTCTACTCTCTACTACACATTCACATACCTCTTTACTGTGAGACGGGATCTGGCTATAATCGCGTTGCGCTTGGGAGCTCATTACTTTTCCACGTTTCCCAATTGATACTCGCGCATCGAGCGACACCAACCTACACTACTACTCTACCTACATCTACATTCTACAGCGAAACCACAAACAAAATGTCAATCAACGGCCCCTCCCCCCTTCCCCCAACAACCCTAACAGCGAACATTCCAATCCCCCAATCCACCGCAAACGCCTTCCTATCCGCCTACCTCGACCGCGCCTCCACAGACCCGGCGCTGCAACCCAACGCCAGCATCAGCGAGCACGGCCCCGTCAGCCGTACCACAGCGTCCGCGCCGAACCTCATTCTGCATAATCTCAAGCGCGTGCAGGCGGGGCTTGCGGGGGAGGTGCTTGGACGGGACTTGACGATGATACGGATGGAGCCGGAGCCCGAGAATGGGGAAGGGGTGTATGAGGCGGGGCAGGAGCAGGAGAGGGTTGTTGAGGGTGAGGAGGCGCCGGATATGGATATGGATATGGGTGGAATGGAGGCGGATGGGGGAGAGGGGGGAGTGGATAAGGAGGAGCGGAAGAGGAAGAAGAAGGAGAGGAGGTTGGCGGAGAAGAAGGCCAAGGCTGGGGGTGCTTGAGCTTGTTTACTTGAAAAAAGTGTTCGACATTGCGCATTTGTGATTTATGTACTGGCATGGGTTAATTGGCGCATGGGATAGAGGAGTTTGTATCATAAATCAAAAGTTCATTCTTCGCAGCTATTCAACTTCTATATTCGACACCTCAATCGTGAACTGCTTACAGCTCACGGTCACCAGCCTTGACAGGCTCCTTGCTGTCCTCCGACTTGAGGTTGGTAACCTTTCCACCCTTCCAGCCGAGCGCCTGGAGACGCTCGGAGAGGATAGGGTGCGAGTAGTGGTAGCTAGCGTACATCCAGTCCGCGTCCATGGTGCTCAAGTTTTGGATCTGCAGCTTGAGCAGGGACTTGGCGAGTTGCTCGGAGTAACCGAGTTTTTGGGCGAATTCATCTGTTTGCATTAGTTGGCTGCTGTAAAGATACGAGAAGAAAAACGTACCAGCTTGGAATTCAAAGCGACGGCTAAGAATGTTCATCAACAATTTGATCACGGCGTCCATCGGTGCCAGGGCATCCGAGAACAAAAGGAATCCGATCATGATGGGCTGTTCGTTGAAGAAACCGAAAGACTGGTACAAGGACTTGTTGTTGATGAAGACCGAGAACAGAGCGAAGATGTAGAACATGTGAGACTACATTATTAGCAATTGCCGCAAGACCTCGAGGGGAAATACTCACCTGAGCAATACCAAACAGCTTAGTAGTGTGGCTCAAACTCCAATGACCAAGCTCGTGACCCAAAACAGCAACAACCTCGTCTGGCTCGCTCTTCTCAATCAAAGTGTCGTAGATAACAATGTGCTTCTTCCAGGGCAGACCGAAAAAGTACGCGTTGCTGTGCGCACTCCGCTTGCTACCGTCGATGACATACAATTCCTGAAGCGGGAACTCCAACTTCCGAGCGAGGTTCTCAACACCGGTCTTCAGCTCACCAGGCTGCAAAGGCGACAGCTTGTTGAACAGCGGCAGGATAGCAATGGGATAGATCGTGATGGCGAAAACCTGAACGAACATACCAAACAGCCACAGGTAGTAGAAGAACGAGTCACCAGCGTACTGGATAATCTTGAGCATCCCACTGATAATAGGAGTACCCAACACAACGCCGAGCATCTGACCCTTGAGCATATCCGTAATCCATAGCTTCAACGTCTGCTTATTAAACCCGAACTTCTCCTCGAGAACGAACGTGCTGTAATACGAGACCGGAAGCGACAAAACCGTACTGAGAATATTGAATCCGAAGAGAAACAGCAGCGTCTGGCAGATTTCACCTTGGAACCGAGCAGGAAGGTACCGAGCGAGCGCGACACCAGCAACACCCCAGAGCTTGGGGAGTACGTCACCGTAGATAAACGCGAGATTCTGAACTTGACCGTAGAGACCAGCGACGAAGCCGAACTTGGCTTTTGCGCGACCGTATGCCTGCCATTGTCAACCATTCCGTCGTTTGCCGTTGTTCCTCGCGCGTTGAAGTGTACCTGAGACTCATCGTAGACATTTTGCGAAACCTCATTCTCGAGAACTTTGGGGGGCTTTGTCCGCTGCAGGACCTTGTACTGCCGGAAGGACAGGAATCCCTCCAGCAGGTACTGGCCCAGCGAGAACCCAACTAGGACGGTCTTCCATGGGAAGAGTGGGCGGTCCAAGAGACGCGCCAGTTGCTACGATATCAACGCGCACCAGTTAGCCAGATCCAGAGACAAGCACGAGGAAATAATAAAGAGCTCACCTCGAGTATCCACATGACGGGCAACAGCAACGCGATTGTTGGAAGACGCTGTGTTGAAGTTAGACGTGGAAAGGCGTTGTGTCCTCTTCGGGAATCGAGCTCATGGTGACTAAGCAGTCAGCCTGACATAAAAGGTCAGATTACAGAGTAGATATGCTGGACTTGTCTGACTACTGGATCCTACGGCAATATCTATATTGTCTATATTGTTATTTCTTGCTGATGGGGTGAGAATCAAAAAGCAATGTTGGCTACGGCTACGGGATGGAATATATAAAGACCGGACATGGAAGCATTATAGGACAACATAGAACAGCAAGAAATCTTTTCACATAGCAACTTCATAACACACGTCAGCAGGTAGATTCGCTCCTTCAACATCTCATCGTCCAATCCGTCCAATCCATGCTGTCAGACACCCGGATCTGGTCTGCGAGAGGCTTTGGAGGTAATCAACGTCACTACCTTGTGAATCCCTTCAACATGGAATGAACCAAGAATGGACTGCATTCTCTATACCGGGGTAATACTAAATGCTCGCATCAACTCCTTCGTAACCGTGAACTTTTCCTATCCTTTTCTTTTTCTCTTCGTAAAATGCAGCAAACTGCTTAGCTCAAGATGGGCTCGAGGGTGTTACCACTAGAATCAGTTAGCAACCATCCTGGGAATCCTCGTGAAAGAGTACTTACGCAACAATGTTTGCCCATCCGATCAAACGCCAGTGCTTGTCAATTCTCCGACTGATGGCAATCTTCTCTCCAACCTCTGTGCATGCCGGGCTGGTCAAGCTGAGCTTGGCCGCATCGGCTTTGACACCAACGACCTTGGCACCGGTGGCCGTCGAACCAATGTTAACCATGAGAACTTCGTTCTTGGTCAGCTTGGCAACCTTGGCCTGCTTGCCGTCGGCGGTCTTGACACCCAGCAGACGACGCAGCAAGAAGTAGTTAACTTCCAGTTCGGTGTAGATGGCGGGCAGACGACCACGGTGACCCAGAACGAAACCAACGAGACGGTCCGCACGGCAGAGCGTGGGGTCTACACGAGTACCAACACCAATCAAACCACCAGGGACGGCGAACTTGAGGTCGTTGTGCTCGGCAAAGAGCGACACAACACGCGAGAAGATGGGGCGGCACTGGATCTTGCCGTGCTCGTCTTTGGTGACCAGACCGGGACGGATCTCAATCTCGTCACCCAGCTTGAGCACACCGGTCAAGATCGAACCACCAGCAACACCACCCTTGAGCTCGTCAATCTCCGCACCGGGCTTGTTAACGTCAAACGACCGAATAACCATCATGTGAGGCGAGGCGGTGAAGTCACGTAGGGGAACGGGGATGTGCGAGACGAGGTACTCGTTGACAGCATCGATGTTGTACTTGAGCTGCGCGGAAATGGGGATAATGGGGGATCCATCGGCAACAGTACCCCGAATGAATTTCAGGATGGACTGGTAGTGCTGCAAAGCTCCGTCTTCCCTCATCAAGTCAACCTTGTTCTGCAGGATAATGATATGGCTGAGCTTCATGATCTCAATAGCAGCCAAGTGCTCCGAGGTCTGGGGCTGGGGGCAGGTTTCGTTTCCGGCGATCAGCAGAAGAGCGGCGTCCATGACGGCGGCACCTGACAACATGGTACTCATCAGAATATCGTGTCCGGGGCAGTCGACGAACCTAGAATGTCAGCAAAATGCAACCCGCACGTACTATAGACATCCACTTACGAAACATGTCTCAACAGCCGGTAGCGGCCAGTGCAGCCCTCTCTCTCACATGGCGGATCAACCTCCTTCTCACTCTTGAAACTCTTGAAGCACGTCGGGCGAGGGCACTCGGGGCTGTCGCACTTGTAGATCTTGGCGTTGGCATAACCTAGCTTGATGGTGATATTCCGCTCCAACTCGTTCTTGAAACGGACGGTCTGCACCTCAGAGATGGCCTTGACGACGGTGGACTTTCCGTGAGCGACGTGACCAATGGTACCGATGTTGATTGTCGCTTGACGCGCGATAATCTCGGGGGTGAGGGGATTGAGTGTGGACAGGTCGAGGGTGTCTGGGTTTGGCTGCTCGGGCAGTTCTGGTCGCTGCGGCTGGGGAACGGGCGCGGAGCCCTTCTTCATGGCCGACTTGCGAGGCTTCTTCTCTTGGGGCTCGAGAGGCTCTTGCTCCTCAATATCCTCCTGGCCGTTCGCGTTGAGCATGGGCGAGCCGGGCTGGGACTCCTCGTCGGAAAAATCGCCGTTGGTAGCCATATTTGCGGTGGTGTCGATGAAAAATCTGCTGAGTGTGGCAGAGCGCTCTGACCAGGGGTAGCAGAGAAAGACGACGGAGGAAATGGAAGGGAGGTTGATAAGAGCCTCGTAGTTATGGTGTGAGTAGTCAAAGTGGTCGAGAATTGAAAATGGAGGAAATTTGCTGTATTGGGAGCGGGAGGCGATACGATACGCTTTGCTCGGCGGTGGTGGGGTTTGTGCAGTGGAGCGAGTAGCAGTAGTTAGCAGAGTAGTTAGTAGCAGTATGTGAATTATCGTCGATGTTATTGTTACTGTTGAATTTTCTTTTCAAGGAATGAAGAGCTTATGTATATGTATATATATTATTGATTCTTCTTGTTGACTCTTATATCTTATTGAAAAATTTTTTCTTCTATACCTTTTTGCCTACCTACAACACCTTCGGTGGTGAGTCATGGTCAGTAGGATAACTGTGAATAGATACAAATAGGTGTAGTCGCCAGTTTAGAATATGGTGAGACGCATAACTTTTATCGAATTGATTCTATGAACAATAGGGTATATAGGACAGATATCTACTCAGCATCACTCTCTTCATCCGACGATTCCTCCTCCTCGCTATCATCGTCTTCCTCATCCAAGTCATCCAGCGTCGACTGGTCCTCGGCAGGTAGCATCACAAATGCCTTCATACAGGTAATCCGATTTCCGGTCTCGTACGTGCTCAGAAGCTTGCCAACCTGAGGAGCAGTCGGAGCATTCTTCGAGTCATTCTGCTCTTTGAGCTCCTTGCCATCCACCAGCCAGACGCGGACGGCCCCGTCACTGTTTGCAGTCACCACAAGGAAGACATCCTTCTTGACCATTGGCTCATCCTTCAGACTGAAGACCTCAAAGTCCTTGATACGTCCAGGCAGACCATTTGCCTTACCTCCAAGCTGAGCAATGGGTTCCGCAAAAGGAATAGACGAGTCAGGATCGTTTTCAGGCTCCCGTAGCTCCTTTGTAGAGTAGAAGATGACTCGTCCATCTTCCGTGGAAACAGCAAGCAAGTCACTCGCGTCCTCGGACGACGGGTCAATGGTGACATACTTCATCTGATGGAGTTTACTCCGCGGGTTGGGCATAATTCTGCATGTCGGGGTAGAGTCCTGTCACCAGTTAACTTAGTGTGCCATTGCTTGCATGCCAAGGACAACTTACAATCCCAAAAGCCACAGCACCCCACTCGAATGCGACGGCGAATTCCTCGCCCTTCGAGTTCCATTCAATCTTCCGGCCTTCACCTGAGCTCCATTTGCCCTCCTTGACCGATTGGAGAATCTCCCTGGTAAAGTTCAACACGCCGGCCTTCTTTCCCGTCACCAAGTTCCAGAGTCTCATGCATTTTTCTCCCCTTCCAACACTGAGCATCAATTTCATGCTCGGGTGCACTGCGAAGTCATTCACGCCAGAGGGAGACCCTCCCGGAGGCGCAGTATCACCGCTAGGTCTCCCTTGGACCTTGGGACGGGGAGCCTTAATCGTTGACACGACGGTCCAATCGCGAGTCTTTGAAACAGAGATGGTGTTGTCATCGGCACAGGTCAAAAGTTTCGAACGCGTCGGGAAGTGCAGCCCAGAGATGCTGGCGGAATGGTGTAGGAGGGAGCCTAATTCTCGATTCTTCGGGTTCTCGAGAACCTTGCTTCCTGCGAGAGTCGGAACGGATGGATACTGATCATTCACAGCTGGAGGCGCGGCAGATACGGAGTACAGGTTGATGCGCTCATCGGTACTACCACTGGCGAGGATCACGCGAGGCTGCTCTGTCGAATCCGGTTTGGGTGCAGGAGACAAGGCGAGACACCGAATGGCCGAGGAATGTGCTTCGAAAAGAAACGTATCGGCGAACTGCACCTGCGACGAACCAGAAATGGACTCTTTGGTGTCTTTCGAAGTCAAAGCAGTTGCAGAAACCCCGGCAGTAAACCCGTGCAGCACTCTCTCGTAGGAGCCGGTCACGATTTGCAGCGCGATGACCGGTTCGAACGAGGATTCTTGGTTTGTCGCGGGTTTAATGGCCTTGGACGATTTGTCGGAGGACTGGACGTCCTTGGCGGTTTCCTCTCTCTTGCGTTTAGCCATAACGAAAGAAATGAATGATAGTTCTCTCTTTAGGTAGAGTTGTTCTGGAATGCTCTCCAGCTGCAACTTTTTTTCTGCCATCTCATAGCCAGGCGGTGATTATTTGTCGCCTTAATGCCTGATTCAGAACCCGTGTGACTGCCTCAGGCTAAAATCGTATAAATGTAGTCATCATCGAGTCATAAAGTTACATAACTCGCTGAGGCAAGAGCCATTCACACCTCAGGCAGACAGATTCCGGCCGCAAAAGGGTTCAATACGTAACGATACCACCATTCCTTCGGTCGAATTCAGCCATTCCCCTAATTATTACCATACCATACCTCGATACCAGTACAATCACCTCCCTCTCCCGTTGACCAAGTCCCCAACGACTGCCCCGACGAAGAAAAAAAAAGAGGAAAAAAACCCTTCAAGGCGAGCACTTCGCGTTTGGATTTCAGCATCGCATAACACCACCACACCCTCCTTTCTATCAATTCTGAGCGATTTTTTCCATCTGGATGACCTCGCTCAACCCATCCCCCTCGTTTTTAGCGCGTTAATCGGATGTTGTGCTGGCGAAATAGGCTCCATGCTCCGTGACGAGCTCCTCCGGTCCAAGAACGATGATATCGCGTATGTATTAATTTTGCCAACTTCTACGGATTTTTCTCTATCGATTGGTATCAAGATTGTCTATTTTCATGCATTGGTTGCTGACGGAGAATTATTTCAAGACGTTGTTTGTTGTCGCGGAAGCGCAAATTGAGTGAGCTCTACTTTGCGACCGTGGGCTTAGCCGGCGCGACCGACGGCGCTCCGACCGATTCGCGATATCACCACAAGGAGCAGGCGTTTTTAGACGCCAACGACCTGGTCAAGTAAGTCTGCTTGCTTTGTATCACTCTGCTTTTCCTTTGCTCTTGATTTATTTTCTCTTCGTGTTGTATACATGCTAATTCATACAGAGGTCGCTACTTTGACGAATCTACTCTTCCATCTCTCCCCAACTATGCTGCTCTCTTACCACGGCCGGAAGCCAAGGAGACAGGCCCCCCTGCAGCTGACTTGGGCGCGAAAGAACCATCGGCGCAATTAGATGGCGTTCCCGCGCCTGTCGGGCCTGCTGTCGACAAGGCACACCAGCATCTTCCAGCAGGGGATAAGCCTGTCGCACATGCTGAGCAACCTGGCGTACTTCAGTCTCACGCGCCGGGTCCTGGCCCCGAAACTGTGCAGGAAGTTGGCGTGTCGTCTCCTGCAGGTACTCATCCCGCCCGATTGTCTATCTCAGAGCGGAAGGTTTCTGTGCCGGGAACGCCTCAGAGCACTCATGGCTTCGAATCGGCTGGGCCGACTCCCACGGCCGCTCTTCCTGAGAAGACCCATGACAAGCATCCGTCGCTTGCTCTAGGGCATCCTGGCCATCCTCCCGATCAGCAACCCCTCTCTCCTGTCTCTTCGGCTGGTCACTATTCCGGCCACACTCCTATTCCTACTACTACCTCCCCCGACACTAGTCCTGCTGAAGAAGCGAGTGCCGCCGCGAAAGATGCCGGCCACAAACCGAAGCATGAGACTTCTGTGCAAGCACTGCCCAGCCTGGTTCCATCGACACCGGACGAACAGCTTCGCTTGGAGGAAGCGCAATCCATCCAGCAAAACACGATTACTGCCAGCCAGTCTATTGGTGACCTTGCCAGTGATAATATTCCATCTTCGAACGAAGTCATTCAGGCCTCGACTCCAAGTGCGCCAAAGGACCAACCAGCGCCGCTGCCTTCTGAAGTGAAGAAGCCGGATGGAGTGATCGAACCAGTGAATGACGCTCTGGCCCCGACACAGCCAGAAACACCACAACCGCCTGTCGATGCAGCTGCAAAGGCAGCACCGTCCGTCCCTACGACTTTGAAAAAGGCACAAACCACGCCTGGTCCGCCTCCAGAGAGGATGACTACGAGAGTCTCTTCTGGTGCCATTCGCCACAAGTCCGTGTCTGAGATCTTAGGAGAGACGCCAAAGCCTATAGTCTCTCCATCTGAGAAAGAGTCGCCACGGGCTGCGATGACCCCGGAGAAAAGCCCGCCCGAATCCCCGGCTCGAATGCGCTTCAAGGATCGCAAGGATCGTGAAAAGGAAAGGAGTAGGCTCTCGACCGTTGTGTTCCCGAAGCAGCAGCAATTACAACAGCAACAGCAAGAGAAAGCTGATTCATTGAATCTTGTGCGCCAAAACTTCGGCGATTTGGCTAGGTTGAACGAGGAGCAGGACTATCTATTTACCCTATTCCAAAGCAAGGCTTATGCCCCTCCTCGAGGCACCAACCTCAGCACGCTTGTTGCGTCCGCGCACAAGACACTGAGCACTAACAACCATCTCGTCGAGTACCAGGAACAAATGGATTGCCGTACTCTTCGTCGAATTTACGCGCTGCAGAACGCCAATAGATGGCCTTTACGCCAGTACAAGCGCTCGGTTGAGCCTCCGCGCCAAGGGACTCACTGGGACGTCCTCTTGGACCACATGAAATGGATGCGAACGGACTTCCGAGAGGAACGGAAATGGAAGATTGCAGCTGCCAAATGTTGTGCGGACTGGTGTGCAGAATATGTCCACAGCGATCATGAGCACCAGGCGTTGCTGCGTGTACAGGCGAAAATTCCGTCTCGGAAGGCGCAAGCGGAGGGAGGGCACGATCAAAAGACCGTCATGTCCTCGCCTCCCGAAACGGGCGACGAAACGATGGCAGGCGTCTCTCACCCTACTCCAGACCTAGTTCCGTCAACAGAGGAAGATTCCGTGGACGAGACTTTCAATGACGAACCACGCCATGACTTACGTGATACGGTTGCGCCCGCAGCTATTTTCTCATTGGGATCAGACGAATTCACATTCTCCCTCGATATGACTCCGGCCGCCGAGAAGATCCTTGACGAGCTCCCCATCTACACCCCTGTCGACATCGCTCCCGATACGAAGCTTCCGACCTTCAAGGCCCCTCCAGATGCTGCTTGGAAGACGGATATTCTCCCGGTCTCCAAGTATGCGACTGGCAAGATCCGCTTCAGCGAAGAAGGGCCGCCCAGAAAGCGAAGCCGCTACGACTATTCCCAATACGAGCCGGAGGAACCGCCTTTGCTGGAATTGACACCGGAACAGACCAATGTTGCCCTATTTCGGCTGGAAAATCAACCTATTCGCGACCGGATTCACCCAGGTCATTCTTTCCGACCGCCGACTGAATATCCTATGCCGTCTGTCGGGTTCTTCGAATCAAGGCAGTCGTCCCAGTGGACGTACGCTGAGGACGATGAGCTACGACGCCTTGTGAAGGAGTACCCGTACAATTGGTCGCTCATTTCCAGCTGTCTCTCGCCATCGTCACCGTTCATATCTGGTGCGGAGAGAAGGACACCGTGGGAATGCTTTGAGCGATGGATAGGGCTGGAAGGGTTACCAGCGGACATGTCCAAGACACCATATTTCCGGGCTTATCATCAAAGGCTGGAGACGGCCCAGCGCAACGTGCTCGCACAACAGCAGGCCGCCCAACAACAGCAGGCACAGCAGCCAAACGCACCGCCGGTCCGTAGGAGGACAACACAGCCCCTTCGAGTCGACCGCAGACGGTCTTCTAAGCACATTACGTTACTTGACGCAATGCGCAAGTTGGCTAAGAAGCGGGAGACTATGCTTCAAAAGCAGCAACATGGTAAGTATCGAGTTCGTTTCTTTTACCGAAATTGGTTGGCTAACATCTGTCTACTAGCTTCTCACCTGGCTTCCATGAGGAAGGTTAACGAGGCCAATCAACCGAAGCCCCCGATCACGACGCCCGCTGAGTTTAGTCGGCTTAAGTATGAACGGGAAATGAAGCTGCAGGAGAGGCAAGAACAATACCGGCAGCAGATGATTGCGCAACAAAGGGTAGGTTTTAGTTTTTCTAACACGACAGGATGCCCGCTAACTCGAGACAGGCCAACCTGGCTGCTCAACGTGCGGGCCAAATGCCCAATCAGCAACCGATGATTAACAGCCAACCCGGAAGAAATCCAAACGGCATGCCTAATGGTGCCCCCGGATTGCCAAACGGCGCACCAAATGGGGTGCCTAACGGCATGGCGGCTGGTGTTGGTGTTAACCAGAATCGTCCCATGCAAGGGATGCCTGGTGGCGCACCCGTCAACGGCGCTATGCCGCCGAATCCGATGGCGATGAAGATGATGCCCCAAGCGGGGATGCAGCAAGCCGCCGGTGGTCGACCCGGAATGCCGATGCAGACTTCCCCGGATAACGCACGCGTCATTCGGGAGGCGAATCGTCTTCAAGAGCAGCAACGTATCCTGCAGTCTCGACAACAACAGCCACAGCAAGCTCAGCAGCAATTCCACAATCAACAGCAGTTTGGGCCGCAGGGATCTCATTCTCCTAACCTCAACATGCCAAACGTCAACGGCACGCCGAACAATCCCGCTATGATGGCAGCGCTTCAGGCTAATGGTGGAATGCAAAGCCCTTCTTTTCACAACGGCACTCCCCAAGGGGTTTCTACGCCTTCTCCTCGGATGGGACAACCGAACCCGCTTTCCAGTGGATTGGTTCCGACCATCAGCAACATCCAAAGCCAAATCCAACGGGCCCATCCGAACATGCCTCCTGAACAAGTGACCAAATTGGCAACGGAGCGTCTGCACCAGTATCAGCAGCAGCAACAACAGCGCATGTCTCAAGCCGCCATGAACGCCGCTGCGGGTAACATTGGCAGCGTTCAAGCCAACTATCAAGTGTCGCCCGAATTCCATCAGTCTCAAGCGGGAGCCAACGGCGGGCCTGGCATGCAGGTACCTCAAACGCAAGGGTATTCCCCTATGATGCGGGTTCCGCAGACTACCCAGCAGAACCGTGTAAACGTTGGGTCACCTGCCATGAACGGAGCCGTTGCCCAACAGAGTCGGAGCGCAACTCCACAGGCACAGCGTACGAACAGCGCTCAAGGGACCGCCGTCTCGGGTTCCAACAAAAGCCCGAATGCTCCACCTGCCCAAACCGCTACGAGCTAAGACTTCCGTCTGCTTGACTGTTATCCTCCTCACCTTCCTTTTTTATGCTTCAATTGTACATATTGTTTTCCACGAACGCCTTTTAAACCCCCCGCCCCCCTTCTTTTGACCTCCTTTCCGTTTCTTCCACCTTCGATCCGCAAATGCAATGTTATGCCACTGCTACACCTTCCCTGATTTCTCCGACCCGCCTCACCTGTTGTCGTTACTTTACCATCTCTCCTCCCCGACTCACCTTACTTTTGCGCCTCTATTTTCATGTATTTGGCCACGCTTCTCCTTGGATCTACTGGCATGTAGGTCCTCACAGGCGTTGGAGCAATAGTTTACTCTTTTTGGTACCAACACATGTATTGATAATGCGATTAAGAACCGGAGTACCTTTACAGTGTACCCGACCGGATATTGGAATGAATGCAATCCAACGAGAATTAACTTACGAAGGTGTATAAGTAGTGGACTGTAGTCTCAGTCACAGGTATACAATACGGAGAGGTGACAGTTGCTCGTAATTGCAGCCGATCCAAGCGCGCGTTTAGATTTCAAGGTCGCCACCGCTTTGAGCCGCCTCATAGCTCCCAAGTTCCAGACTCATTCATTCACGTTCTCCCTTTTAGTCGAATAGCTTTCTCTTATGCTATGACCTGGATGTCATTATTTGAACTCGATTATCATCTCTAGCCAAAAGAAAACGCAGGGCATCCGCAATGCCACCACCACCTGAAGACGCCGACGCCTCCAAAAAGCCTTTCTCCCTCTCCCTCTCAAGCACCCCCCAACCCAAAAAACCTTCCTTCAACCTCAAGCCCTCCTCCCGCCACCCTTCCACCCAAAACCGCTCTCTCCCGCGCCGCCCACACCACCTCCACCATGATTCTGAATCCGACAACGACGACGAAACCCTCCCAGCTGCCGAAGCGGTAACAGGCTTCGACACGCATACCGGTGCAGCGATCGCGGCAGACGGTACCAAGATCAGCGCCGAGAAGGAGAAACTAGTTATCCCTGTGGCTAGTGGGAATAACTGGCGCGAGAGGGCTGGTGTTAATGTTCGGGCGCGGGGGAAGAATTTGTTGCCGAAGGAGGTGCAGGCGATACGCGAGGCTGAGAAGAGGGGTGAGACGGCTGGGGATAATGTCGAGAGGGAGGGGCCCAGTATGGCGTATGGGATTAGTTTTGCGCAGCCGTCCGGGGATGAAATGGCGGCTGGGGATCGGGATAAAGAGATGAGAGATGCGGATAAGGAGCCGGCGCCGGCTGAGGAGCGGAAACCACGGACGGATGATGAGATTGCGTTGCAGGCTCTTATTCGGGAGACTAATGGGGAGGTGCAGGGGTCAGATTTGGTTATTGAGTCTGCGAAACGTGACGAGGGGGAAGATACGGGGCCGCGGTACGACGAAACGACCTCTTTCCGCGCTGATGTTGAGGCGCGGCCTGAACCTGCGACATTAGACCAGTACAATGCGATTCCCGTGGAGGAATTCGGCGCAGCACTACTACGGGGCATGGGCTGGAAAGATGGACAGTCGATTGGAAGGGGGAATTACGGCTCAACGGCAAATCCCGTCCGTCCGCGTATCCCGGAACGGCGACCAGGTTTCCTTGGAATCGGAGCAAAAGATGCCTCTGGCGGTAAAGGCGCGGAGATGGAACTCGGCGCTTGGGGCAAATCGGCGATGCGCAAGGGCGCTAGAAATGCCGAGAAGGAGGGTGGCGGGAGTACCGAAGGTGTTTATATGCCTGTGATGATGAGAAACAAGCAGACGGGCGAATACATCACTGAGGAAGAGCTTGGTGCTCTCCAGAAAGAGGCCAAATCCCGGAAAGTCGACAAGGATGATGAATGGAAGGAGCGACGAGATCGTAATCTGGAAAAGAGTGGGCGTGATAGGGATCGGGACCGTGACCGCAATCGTGACTACAAAAGACGCGACTACGATGATGACGACCGTTATGAAAGACGGAAAGGGTCTTCGAGACGGGATAGGGACAGGAGCTCGTCTGGTGATCGCCATTCGAGACGTGATCGGAGAGACAAAGATGATCGGTACTACCGAGACCGGGAACGGGACCGTGACAGCAAGAGGGGTCGCGAGAAGGAGAGGGAGCGCGACAGGGACAGGGACAGGCATCATCGGTACCGTGACGACGACCGGTACAGCTCGAGACATTCTTCTTCCAGGCGTGATCGGGATCGGGACCGCGATAGTGACCGTGACCGTGACCGAGATTCGCACAGGAGGCGTGATGATCGATAGGTCAAGCCTTTGGGGTAGTTATAGATGAGGATGGATTCGACACAATGGCAGCATTTCATAAACAATTTTGTATTATATTTGTGCTTTAGATTGTCTAAATGCAATTGATACCCTTGCTGGCATGTCGAAGATATGGTTTGAGCTACTGCCCCTTGTAACATGGTTTGGATCGTTCGATTTCAATACTGTAGCTCCCTAGGGCAGATGTGAAACAAACGTCTATAATTGCTTTTTTATAATCCCAGTATCCAATATCAAACAATGCAAAACGAATACTCCAGAAATGCGCCATAGACATCACAACATCACCTCATGCTCCCAGCATAAGCACATCCTTCTCCTCCCCATTAATCCCAGACCTGGGCTCCCCAAGCCCACCCAATCCAACACCCCCATCCATCTCTCCCAATACCCACTCGACCAAATAACTATCATCTGTCAACTCCTCAATCCGACGATAATGCCGCTCCGTATACGCCGCCAGTGCCTGCAGAATATCCTCCATGCCGGCCGCGGTAGCCCTATCACCGCCTCGCTTCGCCATACTCGACTTCGCGAGCTCGACGAACGTCGACGCCGGGTACGAGCGGAACAGCGCGAACAGAATCCGCTGTGAGACACGTGCTGTCCGTGCATTCGTATTCCAATCTCTCAGACGAAGGAGGAGGGTTCTCAGATTCGATGGATCAAGCGTCTGCAGGACCTCGTCGATGGAGGGGTCACCTGTTAGACTGTTTGCGCGGGCATCGCGGTCTTCCTGCGTAGCGTAGGGGTCGTCGGCGGCGTCGACAGCTTCGTTGAACAGAGAGAGGAGACGGCCTGGGTGGTTGAGTTGGAGGGCGAGCGTGATGGCTTCGCGGTAGGCACCGGCGCGGATGTAATTCTGGAGTTGTTGGTCTTGTTCGATGCGGAGGGAGTTGGCGTTTACGGAGGCCGTGTAAGTGGCGGAGGTGGTGTCTGTCCAGAAGGTTACTGTTGCGTCTGCGGAGCCGGAGGCGAGGGCGTAGGGTGAGGTGTTGGTGGTGTCCCTGTTGTCGGAGGGTTTGGCGTCTGCGCGGGAGCCGGAGGGGGTAGGGCTGGTGAGGGCCCAGACGCGGTCTGTATGGTTGTCGAGGGTGGTCTCGAGCTCGCCGGTATAAGGGGACCAGACCTTGACGAGACCGTCGGCGGCGGCTGATGCGACGAGGGGGCGGACCTGTGCGGCGGCGGTGTTGCCGGATTGTTGTGCTTGGTCGTCGTCATCATCGTCCTCACCTTTCTTGGAGAGGTCTGGAGGAGGGAGCCAGAGCACCTTGAGAACGCTGTTGGTGTGGCCCTCAAAAGTCAACAAACAGCTGTAGTCTGCCAAACTCCAGATCTTGACGGTCTTATCTCCGGAACCAGTAAGGATCAAGCCGCGGTTGGTGCTGGTGCGGTTTTCGGTGTTGAGGATGGGTGTGTCCTTGGGCGAGAAGCGGACAGACCAGACACCTCTCTTGTGACCACGGAGAAGACCGATCGTGGTGCCGTCATCAGCGGACCAGATCTTCACTGTACGGTCCTGCGAGGCGGACGCAAACAAGGTAGAGGTGGGGTTTATGTCAAGAGCATTAATGTCCTTTTCGTGCGCTTTCCGAGTGAAGGCCGCTTTTGCGGAATGGGGCTTCGAAGATGAGAGCGGGGCGAGCTTGGCTGTATCCCACCGCTTGATGGTGCGGTCTTGCGATCCAGTAAGCATAAAAGAAGGCGGGTGGTTCAATGGATCCTTGTAGGCAGGAGTGCCGACAGGTGGTGGTACGTGCGGGAGAGCAATAGCCCCGAGGGATTCGGCGTGACCTGTGAAGATTGCGAAACAGGTGTATGACGATGTCTTGGGGTCAAGGCGCCACAGGCGGGCTGTATTATCCTTTGCGCCTGTTGCCAGCCAGTGACCGGACCAGTCCACATCAAGGCAAATGATGATATCGTCGTGGCCCTCGAGGTGAGTGACATCGGCGCCGAAATACTCCTCCCCATCGACAGACGGTCGGTCTTCAGACGAGCCTACTGACACCACTCTGATACTTTCGGTGTTTGTGGCCAGGGCCAGCATGGACCGGTCAGGTCCAACGTATGCAAGGTCGATTATTTCGTCATCGTTGCCGGAAATGCGCCTGATGACAGTCAACGGCTCGAGGGTCGAACCAGGCTTGAAGTCGGACAAGGATTTCAGAGAGTGAAAGCGGATGGTCTGATCGGCGTGGACGGTCATCGCAAACGGCATGCCAGGAGTGTACTGGATGGCGACAACAGCTTCGAACTCCGATGCGGGTTCCTGCTCTTCAGTGACTTCGCTTCCTCGATTGCAGTCCCACACACGGAGTCTACCATTCTCTCCACCGATCATACACAGCCCGCTGTCAGCAGCAAAAGATGCAGCTTCGACACTCTCTAGAACAGGGATGATTCTGCGTGTCTTCCATGTGCGCACATCCCAGACAATTACAGTCTTGTCACGGCTAGCCGACAGTAGCGCATTTTCCGAAGGCGAATACGACAGGCCCCGCACAACGGAGACATGAGACTCGAGGTTGGCGAGAGACTTTCTCTTGTTCAGATCCCAGATGCGCACTCTACCCTCTTCACTTCCGGAAGCAAGACGGAATCCAGTGGTCGAGCCGGCGGCGGCGTCCTCAATGTCTTCGTCATCGGAATCGACGGCCTTCTTGGACTTTCTTTTCTTGGAAGTAGACTTGTTGTCGCTATCACTCGTGGGAACCTCGAAGAAGCACAATGCCGATACAACGCCTCCGTGACCGTGGAACGTGTGCGTCGCAAAACCTCCCCGGATATCCCAGACTTTGACAGATCCGTCTGCTGCTCCAGTAGCCAACAACGTGCCGGTAGCATCGACTGCGGTGGTCACGACGGGTGCGGTGTGAGGTTTGAGGGATCTGACAAGTGTTGCTTCAATTTGCGAAGATTCGTCAAGAGGTGTGAGGGCATAGATCCGCATCGACATGGACCGCGAGCAGGTAATGACATGAGAGGCCGAGGGTGTAACTGTAAGGGTCAGTAACCATTTATTCCCATTCCCTCACACGAAAAGACGTACTCGCTAGGCTAGTGATGATTTCTCCGTCCTATGTAACCATTAGTCTGTGCAATCCGTCACTCTGCACAATTGGAAACTCACCCCCTCCAGACTGGCAAGCTGATTGCCAGTTTCAAGATCCACAATCAAGGCATCCTCGCCGACACAAGCAGCCAACAAACGGCCACTGGCATCCAGCGCAGTGCTTCCTCCAGTGTAGATGGGGCGAAGGGTCCGCGACGGCTCAAAGGTCGTCTTCACGACGGCTTTCGACATGGTGTTTCAGGTTATTTCAAGGTCAGAGTCACTGGGAAACTATCGCGCCATCCTATACTTCGCGAGAATTGAGCTGTAAGAGAAGTGCGACAAACCAGCGTCGCTAATGTCTGGATGTTCATCGCTTCAACCGGGGAACTTTTCATCTTTTTTTCGATGGGTTTGAGAATTTTGCACTATTTGCAGTGTTTGCACCGCGGCCGAGATAAGCTGGCATGTCCGCTTAAACGCGGCACGCGCCCACGTGATTACAGCGCCTGTTTCCGCGGTGTTCTTTGACGAACATGCATCATCATCGTTGTCCACGATAATGGCTTGATACTGCTGGATTGTTGCGGTCTCTTAATTATCCTTTTGCACCTGTGCTGCATGGTACCATGATTACCTCGATATTTCGTTGACGGTGATCCGAGTCTAGTTGCGCAATGGGGCGACAGGCTTACTTGAATCGGCTCGCTTTGGTAGGCTCCTCTCCACATTTTCTACTTGTGTAGCTTTCATGTTCTTCGATATGTCTTCCTTCTGTTGTACTTCCGGAGACTGTGTCCAAGAATAGTTTGTATACTATATCACTTTTTCATGGTCTCATACACTGAGTCTTTTGACCTATATTGACTATTTAAGGGCCGATCCCCATACGAACCTCCGGAGCATGCTCCCAGCCCTCCAGATGAGTCGACTGCCGGACAGCGGGAGTCCAGTATCCATGCGGATGGCTATGTGCAGCTCTACGATGACCGAGGCCATCCGGTAAATCCTGAATCCAAGGCACTCGGAAAAGAATTGCGAAAGGCCAAGAATGACATCTTGTCAACCATGGGCATTGTCGTTAGCGGCGAAGATGGGGGTGATAGAGCATCCAATGAACAGCAGAAAATTAACATGATAGCTGCCGAGAACGACTATGGATTGGTTATGGCAACCTTAGATCAGGTGTCTGTGTTCCTGGGTTCGTGGTGGACGTCGTCACTTACAGGACGGATACAGGTGAGTTAGCCTTAATAGACTGCTCAGGGTCTTCCGGCTGATTCCGTGTTAGACATTCAAAAGCTACACCCATGTTCCTTTAATTCATATCATGAACCATGAGCGTGATTCTATCGGTGTCGCCGGTTTCTACTTTGCTGGGATTCCTACGTGGACAGTGTCAACCTGTCTGTCCATCTGTCGGCACCATCCTCTAGAGCGGCTGGTTGTCTTTCTACAGAGTCTCCTAACGCAATATTCTCCTAACGAGTTTTGCACTAAGATCATACGGGCTTCGTTTACCACAGTACATTATGCGTAAGTGCCAAAGTTCCTCGGTTCATGGGACTAACACTAATACATGGCAGGACGAGAGGAGCTTTACTAGTTCTAGCCGTACAGACATACATGTACTCTCTACTACAATCTCTTCACCTTGTCCACCCATACTGCATGCCGAGCGCCAGTTTCTTTGTGCCATTTGGCGAACTAGCACCGACGCAGCTCCTCTCTTTGCCGGCAAACCTTTCCTTTGGCGCGCTGGCTAGCTTTTTCCTGGGTATCTTGAAGACACCCTCGCTTTTGGTTTATTTATACGTCTCCTTGCGCCCCATGATTGAAATTCGTCTCTACCGGCTGATCCGCCGGCGGCTACCAAAGCCTAGTCTTGCTGATGAACTCTCCATCCGAGTGGCTTTTGAGAACGATCTCATTGACTGGATGGTACCAACACTCGGCCGCAGATCAGAAGAAGAGAACCGCCGTGGTAGCTTGACGCTCTACGAAGATATCAAGTATGAATTATCCGTTCTTCGGAACTGGGCTCTCTCATGGTTCGGTTTTAAACGATCACAAGCACCGAGTAGTCCAGGTAACGCTTCTCAAAGAGAAGAGCGAATTGAGTCACTACGTCAGTGTATAGAAGAACTACAAAATGAGCTCGGAGCAGCGCAAACCCGGACTAACCAGGTTCGAGAGCGTCCACAACCGCTAGCGGAACGAAACCCCGAACATGGGGGTGCTTGGCCTAGTTTGACCGCTCCAAATCTTTCCGTGCAAACCTCTGCACCGGGGACCAGTTTTCATGGGGACCGTATTCTGCAGAATGAAGACAACCGGGTATCGCAGTCGCCTGACGCGATGAGTACTGATATCTTCTCGGACATGCCTCCATTGGAAGGGCCAAATGCTGCTTCGAATGGGAATGAGACACATCAAACGACCGAAGCGGAACCATCTCGAGATCAAGATGAACATCGACGATTCTCGCGTTCCAATACCCTTTTCTCCCGGCCATCCTCTCCTGAAACATCTCCTCCGACTTCGCCTCGAGTACGTGCTTCTTTGATCCATCAGAACTCAGACATCATCACGATGCAGCTGGAACTACTGGGAAACCGTAGTGCACATGGTCAAGGACAGGCAAGCCTTCGACCCAGGAACGCCAACTTAGGTGAGGGCCCGGCTGATCGCAGATCAGTAACGGAATTCCTCGACTCTCTTCTTTCCAACACGGACCAGAATCTGGCCGCGATAGTGAGTGATGCAGTGGATAGCGACGGTTTGTCCAATGTGACTGCAGGGGCTTCTCCAATATTGCCTGATGTTCCGTCTGCTCCTACCTCCCAAGATCAGCCAGCGGAAGCTGACTCAGGTCTTGCCAACATACTGACCGACAACGAGGAACAAACGCTGGAAGAAGCTCTTAATGAACCCCTTGGTCCCGAATATGACGACGAGAACCGCTCAAACCCGGAAGCCCCTCCCCGAGCGCCAAATGCGCTCCCACGACAACTCACCGGGCCATCCGGATCTCCTGCACACAGGGTGACGATTCTATCTTCCCACCCAGTCGACTCCCTCGCCTCGCATCTCGCATCCATGCTGACATCTGTCTTATTCCTTCCGCTTGAATCTCTCTACCTCCGTTCTCTGGCATCCTCGTTTCTCTCATCGCGAGGTTCGTCCTCTACTCTCCACTCTGACGTCCGCGCCCTTGGGGTATGGGGCGGGGGCGGTTCTCGAAGTGATGTTCTTACTTACGTTGGCAAAATGGCTCTCATGATGAGCGTGCAAGCTGCGGTAAATGCAAGCGTATGGGGAATCATCTCTGGTGCTGCTATCAGAATTGGAAAGAAATTCTGTGGCTGGGGGGGCTTATAAAACAAACTGGTAAAAGTGGGCGCACGAATGAACATCATTATGTACTATAATATGCAAAAGACACAAATTACTCCCTCAAACAAGGCCTCCCCCATAACGCATGATACCGTGCACTCTCAAGGATATTCTCCGTCGCACCCATGATACTTTCAAACGACTCATCCCCTCTACTCCCAACATCCACAAGGCTCCTCACCCGAAGCACTCCGTGAGGAAGTAATAATCCTCGACCTCCGGCACGACAGATATACTATTCCCCGCTGCTGACAAAGATGCATCATCGGTACATCAAACGCCTCGTCCTGCGCGCTGCCGAGGTGCGCCAGGATCTTCCTCGCGCCCTCGCCGGATACACCATATGCGAAAGAACACACAACGCACAGGATTCATGGACCAGTACACTTTTCGTCGATAGTCAGGGACATGCTCGATATTATTCTTGGCCCAACCGAGGTATTTATCGTGCGGACAAACTCCCGTGTCTTCGTATACGATCGTCTCAATCCAATCCTCTCAATACTCCCCGCAATGCCCGATCCGAAGAACATCCCAAGCACGACCATAAGGCGCAATCGCTCTCTCAGTATGCGAACGACTCAAATTTCTCGCAGCCTCCGCATTTGTCTCAGCGCCTGGATGCAAAAGCCCCGATCTCTGGAGCCCAAAAGTCCCCGACCCCGGATTCTGCCTTAGCCCCGAGAACGCATACCACAGAAACAAAACACGCACACAGCCGGGATCAAAAGCTGGTACGGGCGTGGCGCAAGCAGCAACATGTTCACATTCCCAGTGGCGATTTCTTCGCACACTGCCGGAAACCTTGGGCTGCTATCGCGGGGGCCATGGTTACTCTTATTTTATATGGCCGGGTAACGCGACTGGTCGAGTGGTTGAGTGATAGACGCTGAATTGAGCTTTTTTTGGGCGGGCTGAGATGGAGTTAGATTAGGTCCTCCGGCCATTTATGTGTTGTATCTGCTTACAACTCCTGCAGCATTTGAGACCTCCTTTAAATCCTTGATCCTTCTTTGTCTGGAACTATGGACTCTCTCCATAGTGACGCTAGGTATAATCGGGCACATGGCTAGCCGAAGTATATACCCTTTCGCAAAAGGTGAATGAGGACCATAACTCCGGCCAGAAGCCTGAAGCGTCGGGGCCAATTCGTACTCATATCAGGAGATGCCTAACCAAGAGCCCTAGATGGATATAGGATATGAACCAGCCATGACTTATTGGCATCATCAAACTGTCTGGCATTTAAAGGAATATGTGAAAATCATGCCAAGGCTATTGGTATGTTCTCCGTCAAAGTCCTTGCGCCCTCCGGACACTTTCAAGCTCACAGGCTGGAACATGGCTCACATTTACCTAGGGCACTATGTTAGGCAGCTCTGGATATAAGTGCCTTTATAGTGAGGCTGTCCTACGCTCCTTAGGTCCCGTTATCTCCTTCGATCGGTTCCGGCTGAAGAACACTGCGCTACGAAGTGTATCCCCGCAACGGTTGAGAATGAAGTGGTCTGGGCAGACCCGAATCCGAATGGGCATTCAAAATGTCGCGGAAACGTAAATTAAGGGAATGTCATGATCCACTGCACCATTTACGCAATCTGATCGTTACTCGGATCATCAGACGTGGGCCGTAAATTTCTGCTACATCTGTGACATGCTCTCAAATCGTAACTTAATAACCGAACCAGGGCACATGGGCAGGTCTGCCCATGCTTCAGGGCTTTCTGCAGTCGCTGAGACATCCAGCTTGAGACAGAGTCTCATCGCTTCGAAAATCTTCAATAGATTCAGTCAGAGTAGATCAAGAGGAGCGTAGAGCGACCTCACACTATAAAGTCACACCTATCCAGTATCCAGGTGCTAGCGCCCTAGATGGAATTTGGAATGGTATCAAGCAAGGAAAGCCCTACGTTTCCATTTATGGATAACATCGGGCTCCAATAAGTGAATGATTCATTTACATGAATTCCTCTGGATAAGATAGTATATGTTCCATATTACAGTAAGAATATAGCCATGAATAACTCCAACCTCTTGATCTTGATATCTACCTAGCCGCCTTCTTCCCCTTCTTATTACCCATCGCAGGACCCTTCCTCCGCTCCCAAACCATTAAATACCCTTCCTTAGTGAAAAGCGTCTCACTCTCCGCCCTCTTAACAATCAAATCCTGAATCTCCAACCACTCCGGTCCCCTCGCTTCACCACCCCGCTCGCTCGTTTGGCGTTTGTTCTCCGCCTCCATGGCTTTATCATGCAGCTGGACGAGCCAATTCACTCTCTCGGTACCGGCGCCGGCACCGGTCGAGGAGACGCCCGAGGCAGCGTTGACGCCCTTTTCAGCTGCTTCTTCTCTAGCACCGGGGGCGGTGACGGTGGGGTCGAGGATGACGTTTGCCACGAGGTCGTAGAGGATGGGCTCTCCCGGAAGCCAGATGGCGGGGTTCGGCTCAACGTAAGGAGACATGTCGAGGGAACGGGTTGAGGGGAAAGTAACGATGGTGGGGTTTCGTTCTGAGACGAAGCGGTTCTTGCTGAAGCGCTTGACGTGGAAGAGGAGATAAGGTGGGAGGGGGTGTAAGAGGCGGTGTCGGACACGGTGTGCGAGCTTTTCGGATGCGGTAATGCCGTTGTATTTGTTCAGCAGATTGGTCAAAGGAACCTGAGGAATGATCGATTCCCGGTTGGAGGACTGGAAGAGAGGAGTAGGCGGGAGATCAAGGGTGAGAATGAGAAAGGGAGTGGTTTGGCTGTTGATGGAGCCAGACTCGGTGAACACCAGACGAGCATTCTGGGTATCCGAATGTGCCGTGATGGCCTGGCTTTCGATTTTGAGATGACCTTGGAAAGCTGCTTGAACCACACTTGTTGGGGTCGGCGAAGGCTTTTTCGAACCTCCCAAGGAGAGGTGCAAATTGTTCAAGAACCAGGACAAGAAGTCAACTGGATCGGATTGCTGGGTAAGCGTGAAGCGCTTGGATGACCGTAATGCAATTTCCTGGAGCAGCTCGTGTGGCGATACGTGTGATCTGAATGCTTTGGGGTTCCAAAGCTTTCGGACGAGAGTACTGAATCGAAGTGCCAGTTGTGGTGTGCCTGGCGTAGGGAATTCGTGCAGTAGAAAGAAATTGCGAATTGGATGGACATGGGCGAGTAGTTGAACTACCACGTTCAGGTAATCGTTCGCTTTGATATTGTTCATCCCGACGAAGCCTAGAAATGTCAGTAACAATTCTTCCTGCGCATGATTTCTCAAATGTACCTGGTCTATAGCGCTGTCCAGCTAGATCAAAAGCATCCAGGACCTCCTTGTCCAGCTTCAAGACATCCTCCTTCGCGAAGTGCGGATCCACGACGTATTTGATATCGTCCAAACTCCGATTCTTGACCTCATATCCTTCTGGTAACACATACACCTTCTTCGTTCCCATGTTGATAAAAACGTGATGTCCGACCTCAAGAGCATGGAAATAGGCATGCGATTTTGGCCCTCTACCCGTATAGTATTTCCCGCAAACCAAACAAGCGTAGACATTGATATTCGACAGACTAACGGAACACAGCTTCTCGAAATCGAAGTCAAGAATCCCGCGATTGATCGTATCGAGGTACAGGTCGCTGTATCCCTCCATAGGTTCAGACTGCCGTTTCGGAGCCGCGATGGCCGGCGCATCCTCGATATCCGATTCGCCCTCATCATCCCGTGCAGCTTCATTCAACGCCTCTCCTTCTTTGTCTGCCGCAGCTAGGACATTCTTTCCATTGCGATCATGTTGTTCGAGGTCCTGGCCGCTGGCGCGTTCCGCAGGCACAGCTCCGTTGCGGGGATCGTCTTCGGGGAGTTCGTCCTCCACGCGAGCTCTTTTGGAAACCGGAGACCCGGCCGCTTGGCCTTCTTCTAGCGGTAAGTCTGCTGGTCTTTTTGACATGACAGCAATCGGGTTGTAGTGGACGGGGTTTGAGTAGAAGTGGCTGTTGCGAAATCGTCAAGTCGCCGTTGTAAGCTAGATGCAAACAGGGCAAACACTACGGTCAGACCAAACAAGGCAAACAAGGCAAACTGTCAACAATATGACGCAGTGCGAAGACGATATCAAGATGATCTGGGTTAACCACGATTACAGCAAACTACCAGGTAAACATCATTTTAATTCGTTTCTATTGATTGACCGACGACTACACGCCCGTCAGACTCATGGTAATACCTGCCATGCAACCGATGTCATAAAAGAAGCGTCCCATAATAAGTAGAAAAAGGAAAGATTCGAAACGTGGTATGATACAGCAACGCCGGAATCGATTAAGCGCTCGTGACAATTCGGTTATTGTCAAAGTCTACTTCCTTCACCCCGTCTTTCGAGATCACCTTGACCAGAACCTAGAAGACCACGTCAGTTATCAGTTAAACACGCAATATATGAAGATAGGCACGTACACCCTTGTAGTCAATCGGCAGTCGGCGCTTCAGTTCGTCGGTACACATCTCGAGTATCTTCAAGCCTTGCTCCAGATTAATATCGGGATGGTGGTGTTTGTCGAGAATGGACAAGCAATAGAACTGTGCGTAACCGTGGGCGGCATAAGGCACGGGAGCCAGCGATGCCAAGTAATCCACCCAATACAGACTCGGTTCTTGTGAAATCGGATCCATTCCACCAAGCAGCAAGTTGACCATGTAAGGACTCCGCGATCTCAAACTCCGTGCCAATTCTCCCCGGACAAAGTTGGCCACCGCGTTAGGGCTTAGTTCGGCGTCATTCCGCATCGTGTATAGTTGAATGTTTGCTTGGATGTATTCGGCGAATTGCACTATCCAAGACAGATATATTAGTTTGGATAACCAAGAGTCCATATCTCGACTTCACTCACCTGTGTCTCCCGCCTCCCCCGAGAAAGCCATGACGGTGTTCTTGTTCAGCTGCCGTGTCTTATCATCCTCGGCCTTGATAATTGTCGGTCCCCGCATCGTGGCCTTGGAGGCGGCCAGAATGACAAAGTCCTTGCCGGTGATACCAAGTAGAACCTCCCTGTAGGTGTCAGTGATCTCACCATGATCATCAAAGTAGATATCTAAAAGGGAGAAAACTCACATATTTGCTTATCCTGTCCGGTATTAGAATCAAGAAAGAAGGAGTATTAATCCGAAGAAAATAGCAGGATAACCAGGTGAAGCTGTTCTCTGGAGCTGGTCACTGGAGCTGCTGAGGTTGGGCGCGGAGCTGTCCTGCTGAGTCAGCATCTGGCTGCATCGAATCGGGTCACCGCCTGCACGTGCACTGACCAGCGGCAGAAAAAAAAGAAAAAGAATCAAAGTTGAAAAAACATCAAAAGTCCCCGTAAAGACGTTCCATTCGCCGCGAATTCTTCTCAGTGACCCTTACAGTGCAGTCGCTGGAGCCCGCCATGTCGTCGTTCTTTACAGTACCCGCTTCCCAGAAAAAGCGAAAGAGAGAGGACCGCGCCGCAGCTCCGGGCTCGAAGAAGCGAGGTGTTGATGCAAATGGCGATTCGGGCGCCAAGGGTCGAGGCGCAAGAAAACAGAGAGATGAGTCTGTCTCGGGGAGCGACATTGATGAAGACGAGGTTAGCGCGGCATCAGGGTCTGAGGATGAGAGTGGCTCGGACGATGAAGACGAGACGGCCGCCGAACGGAGGCTGAAGCTTGCGGAACGATACCTAGATAATGTCCGGGACGAAGTGGATGAGGTCGGCTTCGACGCGGCTGAGATTGACCGGGACTTGATTGCAGAGCGGTTAAAAGAGGATGTGGTATGTTTCGTCCGCGCCAATCGGGCCATACGGAGGAACTAACCGGTTTGCGCAGGATGAATTCAAAGGGCGAGGATACCGTCAAATTGCTTCGGATTTGGCCTTCTCGTCAGCATCCCACTCGTTCTTTCGTGCAGATACCCAGTCGACTACCTCCATTGCCGTGCATGCGCCGTTTGTCTACACCGTTTCCAAGGATAAAACCTTGATCAAATGGGAACTTGCTACTCCCGAAAGCCCTATACCCTCTTCGGAAAATTCGAAACGACCCCCACGACCACAGCGAAAGAAGCCCAAGAAAGTGAAGTATGTCCGAGGTGTGCAAAAGGTGGAGGAGACTGGTGAAGAGCATGGTCATACGAAGAACATCCTGTCGCTTGCTGTGTCGCCATCGGGAAAGTTTTTGGCTACCGGTGGAGAGGATAATAAGTTGATTATTTGGGACGCAGCGACATTGACGCCATTGAAGACCTTTACGCAACATCGGGACACAGTCAGCGGACTTGCTTTTGCCCGGCACATCTCTACCATGAGCTCGGGCGAACAGTTGTTTTCTGGATCGTATGACCGTACGATCAAGACATGGTCTGTGAGCAGTGCTGGACATGCTTATGTGGAAACTCTTTTTGGACACCAGGACAACGTTGCTTCGGTGGCGGCCATGACTATCGACCAATGTATCAGTGTCGGTGCTCGCGACCGCACTGCTCGACTGTGGAAGGTGGTAGAAGAAGCACAGCTCGTCTTCCGCGGTGGAGCTTCCAAGAATGCGGCTTATCACGAAAACAACCTGGACTGCATTGCCCCTCTCCCACCCAGCCACTTTGTCACTGGCTCCGACTCAGGCTCTCTGGCCCTGTGGTCCATCCACAAGAAGAAGCCGCTGCATGTCATCCCTCTCGCTCACGGCCTCGACCCTGTACCTCCTCTCGAAGACCTCTCGTCCGAACTCGATCAGCAAACAGCTGCGACTAATTCCCGACACCTCCGCCCCATGCCCCGTTGGATTACCGCGCTCACAACTGTTCCTGGCACGGATATCGTCCTCAGTGGCAGCTGGGACGGTTGGATCCGAGCATGGAAAATCTCCGAAGACAAGAGGGTCATCCTCCCGCTGGGCACAGTAGGCGGTGGCGCCTCCTCGGAACCCGATACCCCCTCTTTCCAACTGAAACAGAACCTCGCATTGGATATTACGACCGACGACGACAACATGGCAGTCGACAACTTCCCTGTATCGCAGTCGAGTGTCGCGAAGGAAGCCGAGCCGCTCATCAAGGGTGTTATCAATGGCATTGCCGTCTTCGAACGCCGTAACGACACCGCTAGACCAGACCAACCTCTCGAGTCAAGGTCCAAGTCCAAGTCAAAGGAACCCGAGACAAGAGGCTTGTGTATAGTCGCTGCTGTCGGGAAAGAACACCGCCTGGGACGCTGGAAATGCTACGCGAAGAGTTCTAGTGACGGTCCTACCCCTGAAGGCCGGAATGGCGCTGTGGTGTTTGAAGTTTCTTTCGCGTCTGACCAGACGAAGAAGGTCTCTTCGTAGCCCTCCCAAATAATAGAATAAAAGGGAGTGTATGTTATCTGCATTATAAGAAGGGGACTTCTCGTGTTTTGTGTATGGCGTTGGGATTGTATGTTGCATGTATGTATATATGCTTGGATAGCTTGATGTCTATGATATCGTAAAACAATGTTCTTTAGCCCATATACAGTCACATGACAAATTGTAGCAAACCCTAACCGACTACGTTGAGACTAATGAGGCATATCATCCAGATTCATTCAATATCTGTGGTCATAACCTATTCATAACATGAAATAACCCGAAACCATCCAAAGCAGATACTAGACCAACCAACACTCATGTCCCTCTGCTCAACCTCCACATTCTCAATTCTCTCATCCCTCGACTTCTCACCGACACTAACACAGCCAACTGCCTCTCCAAATCACCCTCAACTTCCTTATCCACCGCGCCACCACCCCCACCCCACTCCGGCACCCTCGCAAATCCAATCCTCCATCATGGCAACGAAAATAACACATCTGTCTCCTCCATACTCCTCCCCATGCACTCGGGAAACGAAAAGAAAACCCAAACCGTCCCGACAAACGTAAACGCCGCAAACAACGCAAACGGCCCATACGAGTGCATATACAGTGTCATATTCGGAAGCCCGCGCGTGATTACAAAGTTCAGCAGATTCTGGAATATGAACGCGATGCTCACCACTGTTCCTCTGATACTTATGGGACGGATCTCGGATGCTGTGAGCGAGAACGCGGGCGCCCAGCAGAAGCCATAGCCGATTGCGAAGATGCAGATTGCCACGAGGGCGACCTATGCTGCTGGAGATACGGAGCCGGAGATGTCCGATGTGCCTAGGAAAGCGGCGAGATAGGTCAGACAGATGGGGTTTGTTGTTGAGCCAATGAGGAGGGGGCGGCGGCCGAAACGGTCTGTTGATGCGAACGCGTACAGAGACACAGAGGCTAGTTTGATACAGCCGTAGACGGCCGTGAAGAGGAGGATCTGGCGGTCGTTAAGGCCGATGGACTGGAGGATTGCGGGTGCGTAGTAAGTGATAGAGTTTCCACCGGGGAAGATGAAGAACAGCTGGATTAGGCTTACAAAGAGGACGACTTTGCGGGTTGGGAGGTGATGGATGCAGAGTTTCATTAGGTGTTTTGTGGCGGCCCAGGCACCTTGAGATTTTGCGTTGGCGGTCATTTTGGCGCGGAGCTCGGCCATTTCCCTGGCGAAGTAGTCGTTGGTTTCCTCTAGGTCTCCACGGAATCTGGAGAGGCTCGTTTTGGCTGCTTCGATGCGGCCGCGCATCATTAGGTATCGGGGGCTTTCGGGGAAGAATGGCAGGCCCAGGAATAGCATGATAGCCGGGATCAGTTGCAGAATCATGGTGACTCGCCATTGCCAGTTGGATTCTGGCGATATGGCAGACTGGGAAGCGTAAATTATCCAGTAACTCCCGGCAACACCAACCATGATATTTACGTTGTAGAATATCGTCATCATCTTTCGGACAGACCACCGCCGCCGGCGCCCATTGTCGGATGTCAAGGTGACAAAGGTCGAAATAGCACGACACTGAAACTGACACAAACACAATGCAGCCAAGAAACGAGAATCCGGAGTGCAGGGTTTCAGCTTGGCAACCGGATAATGAGTGCAGATCGAGGGTATGGCAACGAGACCCTTAAGTATCTTCTCCAGAACCAGGCCTCCCTACCCCAGCTAGATGCATTTTGGTTGCGGTGGCCGTACCGTACAGGTCCATGCGCTGCATTCAAAACAGACGGTCAGCCGACAAGCGAGTACAAGTGTGGCAATCAACGCGTTGAACGCAGTGTACGAGGTCTAGATAGACCCGAAGAGGTAGTTGCATAGCCCCAGAGCCAGCAATTGCATGTCATGGAGTAGTCCGGGGTTCTGGAGTGCCCCGAGGGGGCCTTGGATTGCTAATGGTCGGCTATGACTAGAACCACTTGGCTGGAGAGGCACTAAGCTTTGTGGGGTAAGGGCAGGTCTTTACTCAATGGAATCACATTGTGGAAAGGAATATTGGCTTGCTTCCGCAGCATGAGTTTATGGCTCGGGAGATGTCAATTGAAATGCCGCAAAGGTAATGATATTTATCCAGTATAGCACCCAAAACTACTGAATGTGACATTTTGTAACTGCTCTGTTTATATATTCGCATTCGAATGTTACAAGAGGGCACAGTGTACACCTATAACAGACCATAATGTGCACAACAAATAATCGAAACCAAAACAAAATGCGTCTATCACTCTATTCTACAACTCCTACCGAGCCCTAGCCTTGATATAATTTAGCGCACTTCCCGCCCTCAGCCACCGAATTTGTCCAGTATGATAACTATGATTCAACCTCGTTTCCCAAACCTCTCCCTCCTTCGGAGTAACCCTCATCGTAACCTGCCTCCCAGGCTTCAACTCACCGTCTTCCACTCCAATCAACCGAATCCGATCCCCATCTTGGATCCTATTATAATCAGCAACATCGTCAAAAGTAAGCGGCAACATGCCTTGCTTTTTCAGATTCGTCTCGTGGATCCGCGCGAACGAGCGAGCGATAATTGCCACGCCACCTAGATGCCGCGGTTCAAGGGCAGCATGCTCCCGCGAGGAGCCTTCGCCGTAGTTATGGTCGCCGATGATACACCAACAGATACCGCGGATTTGTAGATCGCGAGCTACTTCAGGTACAACACTGACTTCAGAGGTTAGAGGGTGTCTGGTGTGACCCAGCATCTGGGGACCGCGGGGGAGGAACGCGTTTGTGGCCGTTTTGAGCATGTTGTTACTGATGTTCTCAAGGTGGCCGCGGTACTTATACCAGGGTCCGGCGGGCGAGATGTGGTCGGTTGTGCATTTGCCTTGGACTTTGATGAGGAGTTGCATGTCATCTGCGCATCCGGATCGCCAGGGTGGGAAGGGTGTCGGGAGTTGGAGACGGTCGGATTGGGGATCGACGATGACGGATTCGGAGGAGCCGTCTGCCCGTGGCTCTTGGAAGGTTTGTGCGCCCGTCTTGAAATCAAGCGGAAGCTCGCGACCGACAGGAGGGTCGAACCGGAAGGGCTCTTGATTCCCTTCCCGAGGGATGCTGTCGGTGATAGGATTGAAATCAAGACGGCCCGCATATGCAAATGTCGTGACCAATTCAGGCGACGTAACGAAAGAATGAGTAGCTGGGTTACTATCATGCCGGCCGACAAAGTTACGGTTGAAGCTAGAGATAACTGAGTTTTTCTCCTTCCCACGCACATCAACGTCTTTACGATCCCAAGATCCAACGCAAGGACCGCAAGAACTGCTGAGCACGACAGCCCCAGCGTCCTGGAGCTCTTCAAAGATCCCGTCTGTTTCAGCCGTAGCGCGAATTTTCTCGCTACCTGGTATCAAGAGGAAGGGTGTTTTGAAATTGGTCAAGCCCGCGGCACGGGCCTGGCGAACCAGTTGACGAGCTTTGTCCAAATCCTCGTACGAGCTGTTTGTGCAACTACCCACCATAGCATGGCTCAATTCCTTCGGCCAGTCGCTGCCCGATACTGCGAACTTCAGCTGCGAGATCGGGTGTGCGAGATCCGGCGTGAATGGTCCGTTGACGTGAGGTTCGAGCTCATTAAGGTCAATCTCGATGACTTGGTCGTAGTAGTTGTCCGATCCCTCGTCTGCTGTTAAGAGGACATCCTTAACCCCATCGGCCGTGCTAGCAGCATATGCACGATCAGTCGCTGAGAGATATCGCGCAATGGCCTCCGAGTGAGGGAATATACATGACGTCGACCCGATCTCAGCAGACATATTACATATAGTCGCCATAGCCGTCGCACCCAGAGTTTCAGTTCCCGGTCCAAAGAATTCAATCACATGCCCTTTTCCGCCAGAAACACCGAGGATTCCAGCAAGCTTGCAGATGATGTCCTTTGAGGATGTCCAGCCCTGGAGTTGGCCTGTGAGACGGACTCCAACTACCTTTGGAGCCGCCAGTTCCCATGGCATTCCGGACATGGCATCGACTGCGTCTGCTCCTCCGACTCCTATACCAAGCATGCCCATTCCACCGGCATTGGGCGTATGTGAATCAGTTCCAATAATCAAACCACCTGGTCTGGACAGAAGGAGTTAGCTTTGCCCCAGGAGTCATCACAGGCGGAGTTAGCCAGCACATACACTGCATAGCTCTCAAAAATAACCGTATGAATTATCCCCGACCCCGGCTTCCAAAACTCAATCCCATACTTCTTAGAAGCGCTGCTCAAGAAGTCATGCACTTCCGCGTGCTCATCAAGAGCCCGTCGCATATCCTCATCTGCGCCCTTTTCTGATATAATCAAATGGTCACTGTGAACAGTCGTTGGTACTGCAACCCTTGGAAGTCCTACGCTGATAAACTGCAACAGAGCCATGGTTGCCGTAGCATCGTGACAAGCAACGCGGTCTGGCCGTAGTTCCAGGATTGTCTTTCCTCGCTCTATTGCTTCTAGAGACCAGGCGCGGTCGGTTGTTATGAGGTGACTGTAGAGCAGTTTCTCGGTCAGAGTTAAGGGTCGTTTGGAGCCCTGCTTCAGCGCATCGAGGTTGTGGATTTGTTTGCCATAGTTCACGCCGAGGATCTAGTTCAAGCTGGTATTAGTACGCACTTGCAGGGAGCTTCGCAACAATTCAGGATAGGTACGTACCTGAGTCTGGTTCTCGTGTGTCGCAAAACGCCTAACACTGATGGCGTTATTATAGCATTGGTCTGGTTTCGCTGTTCGCACTGACCGAAAGACGTATCTCTGCATCTTGCAAGCTCATCACTAGATGCATAGGATAACGATTGAGCCAGGAAATAGAACTAGTCGAAGAAAGAAGTGACAAAAGTAACGTGAGAGATTCACCAGCGTGGAAAACCGCCAGTGATCACCGCGCTGAATTCTTTCTGGCGATTCCGGTTCCAGATCTCAAGAAAATCGCCATCGTGCCTCAGATGATGATGTTCGACTCGATATTGTTGGTTGAGCCCTCTTAGGATCTATCCGATGGGGCATGGAACGTTCCGAAAGCGCCCCCGGACTAGTCCATCGGAGCGCTCCGGGGTGGGACGCGGAGGCACCTCAAGGGAAATGTGGAGTACGAACTCTCCTATCGGACTACGAAGAGAGTAATTCCATCGGCAATGGGATGCAGGGATATCACGCTTCATCAAACGACTGCGACGACCGGAGGTGGTTGCGTTGTCGGAGGAATGGGGTCGATGTATGCGCTGTTTTCTGTCGCCTTCAAACTCCCCGCCAGAGGAAGCTCCTATGCTCACACATCATAGCAATGGCTGCGCCGTCGAGATTCGTAAAAGCCCTCCGGTAGTTTGCCTCTTGTGATGTGAGTGTCGCAGGCCACCCGGCAGCGCAAGGAGAACAATAGGTAGCTGACATACAATCAATATAGATTGGAGATGCCCTCGTCAAGCTCAAGGTGCCCCATGGCGGTCACCTCTCCGGCCTAAAAATGTACTTCCCAGGCCTCCTCGCCCCGAACCACAGAATAGTCGGTCCCGCATATACAGTGCGCATGGTACCTGCTTCCGACAAAACTTTTCCAACACCACTGACCCATTTTGCCGACGCTATCCCCAAAGATGCGGTTGTCTTCATCTCCCAGCCGAAGGGGCTCATCAGTTCTTGCTGGGGAGAACTCATAAGCGCTTGCGCACAGAAACTCGGGGCTGCAGGAGTCGTTATTGACGGTCGTTTTCGGGATATCGCTGAGCACTGCGAACTGGGGATGGGACCTTTTGCCCGTGGTGTTAGTATTCTTGAATCAAATATCTTCACGCGCTCGTCGGAGTTGAATATGCCCGTGTGGTATGAGAATGTGGAAGTTGGTAGAGAAGTCATGGTTCGGCCTGGTGACTATATCATGGGTGATGCGGATGGGGTCGTTGTTGTGCCTGAAGATAAAGTAGAAAAGTGCGTGCGTCTCTGTCAGGAGCGATATGACATTGATGAGGAGACTCGGCGGTGCTCGGAGCAAGCAGAACCAATGGGTCCTACTATCCAGAGGTTGAAGAAATAGTTGATGTACAGTAGTCGGAAGCACAAGACACGTTTGTCAATACATGTAACTAGGATTCTATCTTCCTTTTTCTCCACTCAATGAACGTGGTAGACAGCACGTTGCTAGACAATGAAATCATCAATTAACACCAGTCCGAGGTAGCAGAGCCTGGACGTAAAGTACTTACAGATCCAGAAAACGGATCCCAGCCCTAGTCTCCCTGCAGATATTCGGACAAGAAATGCTCCATTGCAGAATCAATGGCAAGGACTTCCGGACAGTCTGCCGACAAGCCATCACCAAGCATGGAGAAATGGTCAATATTGGCATTTGAGGATTCGAAACCGTATACTGTTTTTAAATCAGCAATGTTCCCAAAGAATGACGTATCCAAGTGAGATATAAGCTGCAACATACACATAGCATTATGAATGCCAGCCTCCTGAGGACCCGAAAACTGCGCTAATGACTCTAGCTGGCCTTGGGATGCCACAGGCTCTAGGGTCGAAACAAGCGACGACGGCGCACGTTGACTTGTTCCGGCAATTGGAGCGGCTCTCGAGGTTGCGCAGTTCCTTCATCGTGAGGTCCATAATCTTCTCGAAACTCTCTTGGCCTTTAATCACAGAAGGCCACCACTGACCACCAAGACTTAGTAAATTCGAGCACGTTCGAAGATCTCGCAAGGCATCAGCAAAAGAGATTGTAGCCTGGAGTTTGGGGGATGCCCAGATGCAATAGATTATGGTAGCACCTGAGGAGAAAATACCATGGATATTGCGCCAGCTGTACTATAACTGTCCATTGTTCAGGTAATTGTAGATGCGCAGCCGTCGGCTTGAGCTTTGATAGCACAATGATAAGGCTTGTTGTGTTGGCGAGCGAAAGGCTTGTGATGGCTGGTACAGCAGCCTAACTGCAGCGTGATACTGTAACTCAAGCTTAAGATTCTCGCAGTGAAGAATCAAGGATTCCTGTATCCACCCTTGTCACGGCACTAGATGAACCAGCTAGCGATCGAGATCGGTTTTGGTACGTTGCTGGATCTTGTCAAGATCTGTAGGCCAGATAATGCTGTTTACCTGTGAAGGCAGGTTGTAGAATAAGAGCTTTATTTCTAAATTGTATAGGTCTAGTTGGAAACGGCGAACGGTAACGGCGTAGATGTTATACGGCGTAGTCGGCGCGTTGCAGGGGACGGAGGCGCAGGGGACAGAGGCGGTCCGGACGTTTGAACGTCAGCACCAGCCCCGATAAAGCTTCATAAAAAGCATTCCCGAAGATGATCCGAGATAATGCTTCTGCCTTGAATCAGATTGCAGCGAGAGCATGCCCAGATCCGTGGCTACTGTGCGCGCTTCGACAAATGGGGGTCGTTCGATTTCTGATTCTTCCATCGAGGCATGGGTTCGCTTCCCTGTAGTAGGTCTTTCTACGGCACTGGCCATCTCTGTGCTCAAAGAAACCGCGTGGTGTGAAGTATCACTGACTACGCTGCTGGGCCTCTGATGAGACGGCCATGGCAACCATGAGCCCTCGAAGAGACTCGCATCTATCTGAGGGCCTTTGGCCAAGTCGAAGCTTGGGTCTAGAGCCCGAATATTCTGCTCAAGCCACTTGATGCGCGAGCAACACTTGACAATATAACTGTCGATATTCAGAGATGATGCTGCCAATTCACATTCCAGATAGACTCACTCGCGCGGTATAAGCAGATCATTATTCCTGGAATTTACATCGACACAGGGCACATTTGCGCGTGCGCAATTTCCACATGCTGGAAGACTTCCATCATACTGGTTTCAAGTCAGTTACGTGCTTTCATTCCCGACATCGCAACGTACCTTGACTCGTTTGGCTCGACATCTACGACAGGCCACGCGGACCTTCTTTGCAGTCGGCGGTCCATTGCGAGGAAGGTCCATCATCATTCTAGCTGGTGGTGAGGCTAACTGGTGAAGGAAGGTATCGACCAAGTAATCTTAACGGATATGGAGAAGTATGCGATGGGCACGTGCATTTGGGGAAGCATGGCATCTATGTACAATGAGTTTGTGCATGCACAATTTATGCTCTATCATTGGTTGCCATGTGGTATGGTTTGTCTGACAGCTGCACTGGAAATGCTCAATGTCTTGGCTACATCTCCTTCGCTGAAATTCCGGCAGTACTTGCTGCAATGCAGGTACAAATGAGATTAATTATTACAGGACATCACAGACTCGTATACACAGAAACACCTAATATATAAACAGAAACTCAAGAAAGGGTATATATACATAAAAACACAATCATCCAGAAAGCTCCGCAACGTGGTTTTGTCCCCTGCTGTCTCCTTGCAACTCAGCCGGTTGTGGTTGCGGCGCGAATTTCGTGGACGTATTCTCCAATTCCGACCTAGCAGCAGGAATAGGACCGTAGTAAGGCGCTGCACCTTGGCTCGGGTAAGGATCCGTGTAAGCAGGTGCCGCGGCCATCGCCATAGCAGGAGCAGCGTCCTTCTTGCTGGCAGCACGATGACGCAGGAACCAGAAAGCAAGCAGAGCGAAAACGGCGAGTGCGCCAACGCCAACACCAACACCGACGCCGACCTTTCCTCCTGTCGATAGGCCGCTTGACCCGGAGTCTGATGCTGAGTCTGAGGTTGATGTTGCGGTTGCTCTGATGCCGGTTGAGTCGGCTGGCGTGGTGGTTGCGGATACGAATAAGCTTGAATCTGTTGCTTGGAGTTGGATCGAGATGGGTTGCGCCCACATTGTCAATGGGCCTGAGACCTGGGTTCCTTGGTTCGACTTTGGATCACGGACAGAGACGATGGTGGAGCTAGACTTTGGGAACGTGCTGAGACATCCTGCGTAGATAGCCGGCGGTAGATTGGAATAAAACATCGTCGAGGTGTGATACGAATAGTTTCTGCGGGCCACTGTTAGCTTCGTTTGAGAGTAGAATAACAGTCGATCAGGTCACATACGAGTAACAGCAAATGGCCGAAGTGGTTTTTCCGTCAATGTGCACATCCGCAGAGCTGTAGCCCACTGGACACCAGCCCGGGCTGTAGACCTGGGGTACTTCGGCTCTCCCAGACATGGCGAACCCGGTCGGGAAACAGGAACTGACAACCGATACGACATTCTGCAGCAGCAAGCCATTAGGCTCGTCGTTGTAGGCGGACGGTTCGTACTGCCAATCGGTCGCGCATTTTGTCGGTGGTGTGAAGATGGTGGTCAGGGGGATTGTGGTCGTCGAGGTGCGGGTGCTGCTGCTGGTTGTACTAGTGGCTGACGCTGACATCTTGGGCTGTGGTGTGTTTAATGCCGTCTAGTTGAGGGACATTCAACTCAATTATCGAGGTTGTAGCCAGTACCCAGCCCACCGGGAGATGTACACTGTAAGAAGAATAAAAAAAAAACCGCGGAACTTAGCGAAAAGGATGTGAGGCTCAATCAAATATAAACAGCTTCTGCAACGGCAAGACTCCGGCACCCTCATTCATTGATAAACACGCTTTTTTAGCACTTTCTTTTTGCACCGCCAGAACCAGTGATAAGCCAACAGCCCGTATTCGGCAGTCAAGCCCATGCTCCCTATTGGAGCGTGCTACTGGACAATGTCGAGTCTACAGCCCGAATAAGCATAGCGCTGAATCCCGACGGATGCAAACTAACGAAGTTCGGCAAGCCCAATTGTCAATCTCCAGTGGGGGTGGTCGGTATCTGACTCGGATGGGCTGGCTGAGTGGCCAATGTCATGGCTGCAGAAATGGCGAATCAGCATGGGATTGAGCCACGTTAGGGCCCGAAACAGATGAGATTGGCAGAGCGCATTCAAGTGATTGGTGGCAGCTGGTTTTCTCTCCGCTTGTGTGCCTTGTCTGACAAGGGAACGGTCCTCAACTTATGTGGACCTCACTCTCACTGATCTGGTCTTCAGGAAAAATCCTATTTATTCTATGGATTAGACTGCAGCAAGTTTACTTTGAAAATAGCATTAATACGATGCCTCTATCTTCGAACGCATCAACTCCGTCCACTGGACAACATGTTCATAAATAGTGAAACTAACAGCACCAGAGACCTACTAGCATGTCAGTAATTATACGCTAGTCATGCATCAGAGATGGGCCTACACTCAACCTCGCCAGCCGTGGCGTCGCCTCTCGCCAAAGAGCAAAAACGCTCTTACTTCGAATCACAGACCGCAAACAGTCCCAGGAACCACGATACAGCTCATGACCATCCAAAGCTTGCAACCGAGTCTTGATCGTATCGAACGGCATCGTTACATACACGGTCACCACACCAGCCAATGCACCCGCAACAACTGTGTTCATTAACTGGAGAGGTCCGGCATTATCTCTGGAGAACATGGAATTCACCTGTCCAAGGAAGAACCGATAGCTGGTAAACCGCACCATCGCATTCGTCGATTGCTTCAGTGTCACTGGCACCACACCCCGGTATAACCCAGGCACACCTTCTTGCGCAAGACAAATCCGAATCGCATGGATGGCCGAGCGGTACACTCGCGGCCCAGCCTGGTCATCGATGATTTGGTCTGTAGGGTCTCACCAGGTGTGATGACGAGTACACTTTCCGCGATACTGGCCAACAGCCTAGCTCCTGGGTTACCTAGGAGGTTGTCTTCGTTCTTCCGGCGACGGTTTCAGTGGGCATGAACCGCGAAACGGTATCGAAGGTAACAAATCGAACGCCAGATTTGGAGGCGTTGGAGGCGCAAAAGGCTAAGCTTCCGGTGTATAATTGCAAAAGACCATGCTGTCTGATTGTGCCAATAATCGGAGGGGTGATTGGCGGACGGTTGTGTCGTTTTCTTGGAATAGCTGTTGACGCGTTTTGAGGTATCTGTGAGATACTGGTATAGTCAGCGTCGATGGTTTTCAAGATGGCTGCAAGCTGCAGGGTACAAGACAGTGAGGAGACTCTCCACAGCACCACCAGCACCACCAGCGAGGGTCGATTGCCACCGCAAGACTTGATCCTTTGAGGGCATTATGCCGCATACCACATGAGAGACGTGTTTAGGGCATGGCCCGATCCGACCAATTGGTACTACGCGACATTCATACTAAACGAACCCAGCAGTATAGCTCATATTGAAATTCAAAAGGAGAATTTCGGAATAACACGCTTCTCACAGCCGACTATCTCATTACAATATGGTTGAACGTAGCCGACTAGGAACGTTCCGGAGCCGTTCGTGAAGCGCTCCGTGAGGGGATAGCCCTAAGCGATACAAACATAGATTGCCGAAGTGATCAAGCATTGCAATACGCAATACATGATATATTAATATTAGAAACTCGCCTGCAAGATGTAATCAAGTAAACTTCAACCCAACCACTTCAGTCACCATGACTATCACATACACCAGCGCCATCGCCTCCGACCTAACCCCACCCCTGCAACAATACCCCAATTCCTCGCGGCCTCGCCTTCAAGTCCCGCCTAGGCATCACAAACTCCGTTTTAACACACGGCCTCTCCTACGGCGCAGACTCTCCATCCCTAAAATCCTTTCGTCGCGGAACTCAAAGCCACCGCACCGGCTACGAAGGGCGTTGGCGTGATTGACCCGTCCACCATGATCCATGATGACTTAAGCGCTATGCATGTGGCAGGGGTCCGTGGTATACGGGTGAATTTGTACAAGTATCAGGCGATGCACGATGTGGAGAAGCAGAAGACTGCGCTGCGGGAGCATGCACGCGCTATCCGGGGCCATGAGGATGCGAGATGGTGGAGTTTGGTGTTTACGCACACACATCCGGAGTTTTGGGGGGGTTGAGGGCTGAGGGCTGTTCGAGGTATTGGTGCCAGAGGTGATTTCACTGGTGACTGATCATTTTCTGTTGCTGAAGGTGAGTAGCATGCTTATCTATGATTCAGAGAATGGGAAGGTGGATGTGTCGCAGCAGCCTGGGTTCAGGGGGATTCTGGAGTTAGTCCGCGCCGGACATCTTTATATCAAGCTCAGTGCGCCGTATCGGGTGAGTAATCTGACGCCGGGATATGAGGACTTGGAACCGGTGGTGAGGGCTTTTGTGGATGCGAATCCGGAGCGGGTTGTTTGGGGGAGTGATTGGTATGTCTGCTCCTTATTGCCGTTATGGAAGGTGGTACTAGTTACAAAGGCCGCATACGCCGCATATGAAAGCGCGGAAGCGCGGGAAAGTATTGCGTGAGACGGAGTACCTGGTCGTTAATGATTTGGCATAGCTGAAGAGTCTACGGTCGTGATTGTCGGCTGGGGAATGGCATCTTATGATGGTTTAGAATCCAAAGACACTGCACGGTTGGTAAGAAGATAAATATGGAGTGGTAAACGCTAGCAATCATGTCCAATGATGCACCTGTCTATAAATAATATATTGAAGCCAAGGCTTTTCGCCTACCGATATAGTCTCGGATTAACGCCATAAAGTACACTCCATGAAAGCAAACCATGATTCTTCGCTGAGACTCCAATTCCGAAAACAATGCAAAGAGGGGTATTTGTGAAGTTTTCTTAAATCATAATGTCTGCCGAATTGCTGTTTTCTGTATCATACCCGAGCGCCGTGCCGCTGAATCCCGAAAGAGAACGAATAAACGAAAGAATCGCAGAGGCCCGCTGCCCGTAATCATTACCAAACCAATCATATTAAAACTCTATGGCCTTCGTTGAGGGAGCGTTAAACACTTGAAGTGTAGATCCAATCCGCTAAAGAAGCTAGTGGACTCGAGAGAGGAGAGATTACCAGGCTCCATTGATTCGACCCCTTGTCCTTCTAGACGGTGCCACTGGCCCTTCGTCAGAGTCGTCAGAGTCGTCAGAATCGTCGGAGTCATTGCAATTTTCAGAATCGTTACTGTCGTCCGAGATATCAATCGTATTATGAGTCGATGATCCTGCCGTATTGGAACGCGTGCTGCGCTGGTTACTCCCAAGACGCCCTCTCACGTCAGTACCTCTTCTCAAACTGCAGTTTGGCCCTGGCACTGGTCGTCGTAGTCCAGTCACAGGTGGCCGGATGGGATCTTCGTCATCGTCATCATCATCTTCTTCTCCTTCTTTGTCGCCATCATCACTTTCATCGTCTCTTGAACCATCGTCGTCCATGGAAGAGAAGCTGGCATATCCATCTTCCTGAGTCATCGGAATTTCGGAACCCATATGCGAATCATGGTCCTGTGTACTGTAGTCCTGCGTGTTATACCCATGACCGCCCACCACCGTAGTCGGGTCCGATCCAGTCTCGTACTCGACATGATCATCATCGTCGATAAAAGAATCCATGTCCGTGTCATCGTACTCGTTGCGTAATTCCGGGTCTTCGTCTTCACTGTCTCCAATGACTCGTGTATTGCGCCAGCCGAGGGATTCAGAAGGACGACTGAAAGATCCAGGGGGGAAGAAAGAGGTGAATATTCCATGGTCTGCATGGAAGGCATCGGCGCCCTCGAATTCATCCTGAGCTTCGTCGTCAAGGAAATCGGCCATTTCCGAGTTTTCCTCTGTGCCACTCCATTGTGATTCGCCCATATCAGACTCTAAATCCCCGATATATCCGCAGTGTTCGCATTCAACGTCATCTTCAAGTTCCCAGCCGCATTGTGGACAGCGGATAACGTTGTCTTCAAGGTCAACAATAGGCTGCGTAATCGGGGGGTTCCTGAATGCGCCTCGAAATAGTCCTCCTTCCCGTGGATGCTCGTTCTTCTTGTCCTGGTCAATCTTTTCCGATTCTTCGCGTTGGTTCTTGACGTGATCTGTGGTGGTCTCTCCTTTTTCAAGAAGTTCGGCGCGGCTCGTCCATAACTGTACTATCGCACGAACCTAGAGCATGTTAGACATCACCCCCCGAACCTCCATTTCCCAAACATACCAAATAAGCCGGCGCTGGCTGTGCTACCACCGGGGTTCGACAGTCTGGGCAAGTTTTGTTCGACCTTCCTTCGAAAAACCACGATGACAAACACTAGTAAGTGTCAGAGACATAGCCATCAAACGAAGCTGTCAAGCGAGAGAGAACTGACGGTGTAACAGAAAGTATGCCCGCAGGCGAGAGTGAAGGGTTCGTATAACGGTCTAATGCAGATTCCGCATTGTATAAACTGGCGAAGGTCGTCCACGTGTCCCTGTAATGTTTGGAGGAGCTAGGAACGACAAGTCAGCGACTGCACTCAGAGGCTGCAGAAGTTCCAACTTACACCGGACTCTACCTCCGAGTTCTTTGTGGTTGCCGTACCATTTGCATTTGCGCTTTTGGCAATTTTGGTACCCGTTGGTTTGGGCATTTGGTAGGCTTAGCGAACGATTTTTTGCGAAGAAATATCCGAAGGGAAAAATCAGCCGCGATAGGGCGAGCATAGATATGAACGGTTCGGATCAATCAAGGCACGTCGGGCATGCCGGAGCAGCCCACTGAAGAACTTGCAAAGCCCGTAGCAAAGTAACGCGAACGAACGATGTTGGGGTGAGTAAGATAAACGAAAAGAAAGACTTGACAACTGTCGAGCAAGCGCCGCAGCAATGACACTCACGCCTTGGAGAGAGAGTCGTGTCGGGCGACGTGAACATGACTTGCTTTCTTCTGAGGGCAAACATGGCAAAAATGGCAAACAGTGCAAATACAAGGAACAGGTGACCTCCGCGGTAAACTCCCGCCTCGACCTCGGGAAACGGAAAACGAAAACAGGGAAATATCCATTTGTCCTCCTTGTCTTCTCTCCTTCTTTCATCCATCTCTCAAAGCATCCCAATTTTTCTCAACATTGCTACTATCCAGAGTGATTGTCTGTGAGCGTTGGGAATTCAAGAGGAGGAACCCTGGTATGGAACCTGTTCATCATTCTTCTAATGCTACTTTGGTCTACTCTACAGTGTAATCAGGACTTCTTTTAACCGAGTCTCAAGAGAAAGACGATTTTATTGTTGCTTGCTCACTTCAGTTCGATATCTCGGCATGTTTCGAGGGTTTCTCAAACAGCTGACATTATCACTAACCCGTCTATTTTATGCCTCTGACCAGCAATAGCCGACAGCGTACTTTTGCTACGGACCGAACTGGCGCACGGGACTCCTTGGGCAGTCGCCATACATGCATGTTATTCCGCTTGCGTTATGATTGGTTTTTTTTTCTACAGCTATGGGGGTACAACTGTGCGGAGGAGAGGTGGCTTTGGTTTGACTGGGTGGTGGTATTAATGGTATGGCTCCTGACCGTACGGCGGTTCGATGCACGTCTTAATTGTTGTTTTTCATGTTTCTGCAAGAGGGGGCCGGATATATTAACTGGATGCAAGCCCTCTTGCCCCAGTTCGGACTGGCTTCGACTACCCCTCATATATATCTCCTCGCTGACCTCCGGTCTCCGAACCAAAACACCACCTTCCTTTTCTTTTTTTACCTCAGGTCTTTGGGGCCTACTTGGATTGACTGACCGTCCGCCTAGGTCATCGCCTTAGTTTTAGGTAGTCAGTGTCGTCTTCAGCGTCATCGTGTTCTCTGTCGTTCAACTTTTATCTCCAGCTGCGTGATTCTGGCTGGTAAGATATCTGGACATTCGTTGCTTCTACATAGACCCGGGAGATCCTGGCGATACGCCAGTATGCTAAGCAGATAGGTTACAGTCTTCCCTTTCTCGCGAAGGGAGATTGTTTATTTGCTAATTATCAACGGAATGTCTCAACTGACATATTCATGTTCTCGATATACCACAGGATTTTATGTTCAGCTTTTAGGGTCAGTCAGCAGTCAGTTCGAAAGATACAGCAAATGGAAACGGGTTTATGTTACAAAATCAAACGACTTTTTTCAATTATCTACTTCGCACATTATCTATTTCAGTAAATACATTCAACGGCCATTTCCCATGCGACAAGACGCCAAAAGGATACTGCCTGAGCGCCAAAGAGAAAAAATAGTCGGAAAGAAAATTGGTGGCCCAATATGCAACGATTATCCGAGCCGCAAGCCCGATAGCAGTCATCATCAGTCGTCAGTCATCAGAGGAAATAATAAAACAGGCGTCTATAATGGAGAAAATGGACGGGATGCAAAAGAACAAGCGGGTAAAAAGAAAATGCAAGAACGCAAGGAAATATGCCGGAAGATGTAGCGCTTATCGAGACTTTTTTTTTTTTCAGTTTACTCTTCGCCAACAGCAGCACCGCGCCGCCGAGAGAGCTCCTGCTTGGTGTGATCGGAGATCAAGTGGCTGTCGCCAATAACACCCTTCTTGACGAGCTCGTTAGGAACGATTTCGCGCTCCATGTGCTCAAGGAACTCGATCTGTTCACGGATGAAGTCCCTCACGCCGCGGGTGTCGAAGGCACGGTTGGCGCGCTTCTGGTCACGCATGTACCGGTTGATGTTGCGGCAACGCTCCTCGAGCATTTCGAAGCGGTACTCGGCAAATTGGTGGTACAACTCGTTGAGGTTCGAAACGGCACGGACGGTGGTGAGGACGGTGTCGTCCTTGATGGCGGCAGAGCGAGGGCGGAACGAAGTCACCATACTGATACGCTCGGTGGTTCCCAGGGCACGGAGAGCCTGGTGCTCGATGTAACGACCTTGGAGGATGACGGCGGATCCCTGAAAAGGTTTGTGAGTTTGCGTGATGACAACCTGGATGCTTATATGAACTTACCCTCTGGGGTCCGCGGACCTTGGCAACTTCACCATCACCCTTTCTCAAGGCAGTTTCGCCACCAACCATTTCAGTGCAGTCCGAAAGCATGGTCACGCAAACAAACGGGTAGCTGTCAGTGTGCCAGTCGACAATAGGGCTCTCATCTTCCCAGTTCACGCCAGCGGCAGCCTGCTCTTTGATGTAGGCGAGTGCGCGAGCCTTCTCCTCTTCGCTAGTAACAGACAGGTTCACATGACCAATTTCGAAGTCCATCGCCGGCACAAGGTCAACACCAGCAATCTTCGAGATGATGGCAAGGGTCTCGGGGTTCTTCCAAGCATCGTACACGAAAGGAGCGCAGCTTTATGGGGGAATCACGCGTTAGCATCGACCGGTCTACAAGGACGATGGATTCCAGATTGGCAGGTCGTGGGGGTATACTCACTCAGGAGCGAAGCCTCTCAGCTGGCTCTGTGCAAGGTCACTGGAGTACTCGTGCTTGGCCTTGACTTCCTGGCTCAGGACTTCCTTCCGCATCTGCTCGACGGCCTCTTCGGAGAACAACGGGAACGGTTCAGAAACACCAACATGCGAAACACCACGGCTGTTAGGGTATCCAAGTTCGTTCATCGTGTACACCTTGGAGGGAGGAGTGTGCTGCAGGTGCTTGGCCGGGTCGAAGGTAACCTGGGGGGTCTCCGAGACGGGCGACTTGGGGGGAGTCTCCGCGCCGTTGAGCTGGAGGCGTGCCACGCTGGTGGCGGTCATGGTCTCTGCGGTCGCCATTGTTCTACGCTAATATGAGCCGCGATGCACTTTTGTGTCGAACGAGGTTCCTAATGTGTTCCGGACGGCAAGGCGACTTACTCGACTGGAGAATGGAAGAAAATTTTTCAAAGTCCAAGTGGGGGAGGGCAGGGAGCAGATACGATAAGATATGGAATGCCTTTTGGGGGGCTTTTGCTTTTAAGATGGGCTTGTTGAAAATGGGATGACGACAAAGAACCAGGATGTTGAAAAAGCACGACAGAAGGAGGGGAAAGGACGAAGCCAGGAGCCGTTCCAGAAGGGGGTATTTATATCTATAGACCCAATACCTCTCGATGGGCCGTATCTGGAGGGGCGCGGATGTGGAATTGTGTGCGAATTCTTCGACCATCTGCTTAATCATGCTTGGCCTGTGCTTTTTTTTGGTTTTTGACACGATTCTTCCACTTTCTACGGGGTGTGGCTAGGACAAGGCCCCACGTTCCCAAAACTTCCGAGTACCGTCGGATGGTTCTAACCGTGCGATCGATGTCATTGTCACTACAATGGTCATGGATTGATTGATATGTGCAGGGTTGCAAAGACCTACGAGGAAGTGAATTGGATGCCATGAAAAATGTTGCTGCGTTCGACTCAGTATATGGTGCACAGGGAACTCCTGACTATGAAGTTGCGCCTCTGAGATGGTTATTCAATTGAAAATGACGGACCAATCAGCGATTGCCAGGAAAAGGTTTCTATGGACAATAAACAAAAAGGGAAAGGGCAAAAAAATCTTCAGCCATGCGCGCGGTCCGACGAAGTTTCTCCCAGAGTGAGTTACGGGTTTGGGAAATCCGCACCAGACTTCAACGGCACTAGACCCAAGGGTCGTCCGATGGAGTTCACGGCTCTCTCCCGCTCGGTTGTTACGCAAAGCGATTATGCGAACAGCGTCCCCGAAATGGGATAGTGCCACGATTTGATGGAGACGTGCGTTGCCTTTTTGGGATGGCAGTCACAGGCAGCGCTGAAGATCAAGATACAGCACAGACTGCAGAGTACAGAAGCAGTAGGCATTTAGCAAGTCAGCTTGCACATAGATGTCTAGGGACTTTTGTCTGGACTGCGATAAGAAGAGAAAAGCGAAATCGAGGAGTCGCTCGTGTTTTTGGCTAGTTGTCCATCTAAGGGGATGTTCCGAGTATGAGCCACCTTGTGTTTCTCCTTATTTCCAAGACCAGGCTTGCTACCCGAGGGAGTCTACGCGCCGTCCGGAGCACTAAATCCTAATTCTTCCAGGCACACTGTTTCCAGCTAAAACATACGTACTACGCCAGAGTGCATGGTGCGATGCAGAACTATGTATGCACACACCATATCCCAGCAGATTCACAATGCCATTCGACTCTCTCCTTCAACCAGAAAAAATCAATGCAGTTAAAAACGAGGCTATCCACTATCTGGCAAATAACAGAACAATTTCGGGCCATAAAGTTTCGTGACGGGCGCTGAGGGTCACCTTTATCTCACAATCGGCCTACAGGAACCCTGGCTCGAGCAGAGGCGGGGCCTCGGTTTACATTAGGGTGGCGCTTCTTATTGCAGGATTGGAGCAAAAATTTGGACCGGCCGTAGTGAGTCTGTCACGGATGTATGGCTCCAGATTGGGGCTTTTTTTTTTTTACCGTTTATTCCTTACAATACCCCGGGCCGGTCAACGTTCGCCTGTTGTTCTTTTGCGATGTATGAGATTGATAACTCAAGTGCCGGTAACCACACCTTTTTAAGAGAATGGGAGGGAGAAGGACGAGGATGCCTGGCTGGCTGGCCGAAGGATGGCCGTAAGAAAATTTTGCATGGATCCTCAATGAGGAGGGGTAACGCCATGAGGAGAAAGAGGAGCCTACGCCAGCTTCGACCCAAACCATCTCGTTCTCGTTCTTCTAGTGTCTCCGTGGATATGCGGTGCGTGTGCACGTGTGGCAATACGGTGCCGTGGCAACAGAGGCAATTCCAGTGTGCATAGTCGAGTCGGTGGGAAGTCACGGACCGGACGGGTTTTGTGCGAGTTCATGGTTCCGGTGGCATTTTGATTCGTTGGCGCTAGTCGTAGTTAGTACGCAAAGTACGAGACGGACGGGGTAGAAAAATTTTCACTATTGAGTGAGTAGTTAGTTATCTGCACGACCAACCAAAGCGCAGTCCCTCCTACCTACTATGTACAGAGAGCACCGTATCCTGGTCTGATATAATATCCAAGCAACCTTAGATCCATGTACAAATACCGGTCTCAGCAGAGCCTCCTCACTTACCTCGTTGGGCCAAAAAATGAAGCCATTCAAAAATAGTCTCTCCGCGCCAAGCGCGGCGTTTCTTCGGTGAAATGCCGGGATGCCGCGGCTCCCGATCGGCGGGCCGGATTGTTCCGAAGTCGTGGGGGACTTCATGCCTCACGTTACTTGTACATAGTAGTAGTGCTACGGAGTAATTGGTAAAACATTGATACCAAGGATCCGTCATGGCTTCGAATGAGAATGATCAGGGGCAGGCTTTGCCAGTGGCGGATGCAAATAAGATGGAGAGGAAGTTTTCTCAGTATGTGCCCTGTTTTGATATCATGCTTTTGCTTGAGAGTATATTGGCAATGGTGCGGTGATATCAGTCGAATGTTAGCTATCAGCAGAGCCAGTCTCAAGAAGACAACTATGTACACGCCAGGCATACATTCACACAGAGCACATTGATACCATACACTCACATCCATCCGTCCGACATCACTACCACCACCAACTGATCTACATTCGTGCCAACGCAATGTGCTCATCTAGCGTGATTCTGACTGATATATGCTAATTCTGCGTTTACGCACAGCAAGAGTGCCAGCGAGTACTATGACCCATGCCAGGATTTTGCAGACCGGAGCCTCAAGTGTATGAGGCGGAATGGGTTTGACAAGGAGATGTGTGGTGACTATTTCCAGTGAGTATTTATCGTTACTGTCTGCATTAGTCTGTTTGTTCCTGTTTAGGGTAGCTGGGTTATTGGAACCAGGTTCTGTGTGCTGCATCAGGACTATACTGTTGAATGCTGTTCATGTGCTAATGGTGTTTTCAGGGCTTATCGGGATTGTAAGAAGACTTGGGTGAGTTGTTTTGATATCAGATGCGATGACTCTGACGAGGCATTGGATCTCACCTGCTACGAGTGTCTCTACTAACAGGTAGCAGATGACGCAGAAAAGATTCGGCTCCTCTGGTCAGAAGTAATAGAACAATGTCGCACTCCTATCGACGATTGTTCCAAGCGTCGTTGGTTGCCATGAATCGTGCTGTTGAAGAATTACCCCTATCAGCTTCTAGGGACTCCTTATTCATTGTGCTCCATGGTTATCATCCTCTCCGTGTGATATTTGTCTCACTCCCGGCGCGAGGCTACGAATAAGACTCATGTCGCCCGTCCATGATGAAGATTTAGGCCGATGAGTTCTCGGTTAGAATGTATACCGTCTCAGATATTCGGTCCGGTCTGCGAACTCTGCCTGTTAATCATGAACTGGGCTCTTGTTTATATCCGGATTGGTCGGAGGACGTCAAAACGATTGTATTCTTGAAATATCTGTGTACTACGAGTTGTATTTCGATATACCCCTTTCTGTCACAGTTTCCTAGATCTGCTTTGTGGGATCCTATGTACGAGTAATCATCTTCGACTCGCAAGGTATATATATGTTTGCGGTCCCCGCGACAGGTCATTTGAGCTGTGAGCATGGCTAAAACCAAATTATAAAACTAAAAGTCCTCAACAAATGAGTTTTCAGATAATGTAGGCATTTCCTTGCTAAGCATAGACAATCACAGATCTTCTACTTGACGTCGATAAGTGTAGTATGCAGCGTCGAACCATCACCGCCTTCACCTCCCCGCCGACAAAAAAAGCACCGCAAATCGGAATATCAACTTCCCCTCCATATCGCTTTTAATTCTCCATTTGCACGCGTGTGCTGTGCTCCGTCGCAGCATACGATTACTCTCCTTCCATTGTTCCTGCGCTGCTTCCGAATCGGAAGGGGTATAAATCGCACATATAGAGCTCCCAGTCCGACTCGACCTCGCCATGGTGTCGACCACCAACGACGCTGTTTTTCAGCGGCGCAACAACCAAATCCAGGATGCCATTGATGCGCAGAATCTCAAGCAGGCGCTGCAGCTTATCGAGAAGCGCATGAAGAAGGGCGAAGACACGAGGTTTTTGAAGGTGTGTCTTTAACCTTGCGGTTATGTTTACTAGTTGTGTGCATACAATCGCAACAGAAACCAGCTCTGTTCTTCTGTTCGTATCGCTAATGGTGCTATTTACTAGGCGTGGAAAGCTCATATCCTCTTCCGCCATGCCGACGAAGCCCATCACAAGCGTGGAGTGACCGAGACCCTCGAACTATGCAAAGCTGAACCCCCTGCGACGGACCTCGAGACTCTCGATATTCTCCAGCAGACCCTGGAGAAGATGACCAATCAGGAAGATACCAAGCGGGGGCTTTGGGAGAAGGCCGCGAAGACCAAGCCGCAGGAAATGGAGATCCAGATGCGGTGGTTTACGTATGCGTTTGAGAATGATGATTGGAAGTCTGCCCAGAAGGTTTGTCTGGAGGTTATACGGTTTTGGTGGACGGGACTGATCTGTTTGGTTATATAGGCCGCCATGAGTCTTCAGAGCAATTTCCCGAAAACTCGCAAGTACTACTTCTGGGCTATCTTCCTTTGCCATCTTACCGCTACCGATTCGAAGAGTACAGAGGCGGAGAAGAAGCTCTTTGGTACTCTTGCATACCGCATGGCTTCTAAAGCTGCCGAAAGCGTTCCTTCAGACCCAGTATGCTCCCGTGCCGCCTCCCGTTATAACATGATAATAACAACTGCAACAGAAAGAATCGCCCAGCCCACCGAAAGCCATCCAGACCACCGAAGAGCTACTGCTGCTGGTCAAGATCCTCGAAACGCAAGACCGTCACTCCGAAATCGTGAAACTTCTTGACAGCGAAAACCTCGGACTCAATTCGCAGATCGTCCAGAATGATTGGACCTTTGTCGGAACTAAGGTGGACGGTCTAGAGAAGGCTGGGATGTGGACCGAGGGTCTGGCCTACGCGAAGAGCCTGCTCGCGATCCCTAACGATGAGAATGAGCGGAAGGCCCTCCAGGAGCGTGATGACTGGGCTGTCTGGAGTTTGCTTATTGCGTCTGTTCGAAACATAAACAATGCAGAGTGAGTACTTGCACATTCTGGGCCATGGGTTAAATCAACTGACAAGCACAAGAACAACTGCCGAGGCGCAAGATTTCATCAAAGAGTTCCTCAACGCAGTGCCCAAGTCTCGCAACGCGCAGTTGGCTCAATTGGACCTGATTCATTGGGGTGTCCAGTCGGGGAGTCTGTCGAAAGATGATCTTTATTCTGCCAGTCAAGAGTATTTTGACCGGAATAAGAGCAAGCTTTATTGCTTCGGTGACCTGCAAAAGTATCTTCCTGAATTGGAAAAGCATGAATTGTCCAAGTTTGTCGAGTACACACTCAAGACGCAAGAGGGTGAAAGCGACGTACGTCAGACGATTTCCTCTTCTCATTTTACATCGCATGCTGACCCCGAATAGACCTCTCCGTTCAAAGGCGTTGCGGTTATCAATGCCCTCAAGTTGGAGTACTGCTTCCAGCTGTCATCCGAGGAGGCCAGCGTCACAACGCAGAAAGCCGAAGAGTACATTGGCCGCTGCCTGAAGGCCTACAGCGAACTTCGTCGCCCGGAGCAGAAATCCGACGAGTCTGCGATTGAGAGCCAGCCGAGCGATGACATTTGCCTGCTCGCCGCAATGAGCTTGATTCGTTTTGGACACGAAGGCGAACAAGTCCCAGACATCGCACTCATTCGCGCGGCCGGAATTCTCGATCGTCTGCTTGTCGACTCGCCTCACAATTACCAGGCTTTGTTGTTGCTTGTGCGGATCTACCTCCGTCTCGGTGCTGGTTCTCTCGCTCTAAAGACATTCAGCAAACTCTCTGTCAAGCAATTCCAGTTTGAAACTGTTGCCCACAACCTCTTCACCCGCATTGCAACTGTCCACCCACACTCGGCACCACCGATCGAAGGCGCAGAATACAAGGACTTTGACCCGCAAATTGCGCTCATGCAGGGTTTGAACTTCTACCGCAATGCGGATATCACCACCATCCGGAACCGGTCAAACGGTTTGGACTACGGTAGTTACGTGAACGTGGAGGGTACCATCGATCTTCAGAGACGTCTGAAGAACAGTATCTGTCGGAGAATGTATGCGCTGGAAGTGAGGCGTACGCAGAGATTGGTCGGGGGGAAGCCGGTGGGCCGCTACGATGATATTGGTAAGTTCACTATTTACCCAAGCGATGTTGAACCGTGCTTACCAGATAACGCTACAGCAAACGACGAGTCTCCCATGTATGACCAGCGGAAATTTGACGCGTTTATGAACTGCGAGGCTCCTGGGAAGCCAACCTTCGAAGAGCGGATGCGCTTGGGTCCATTGCCACAGGTAGCCCCCCAAGTTTCAGCGATGGTGTGATGGTGACTAATCGGAATAGGAATCATGGATGAAGTCGAGCAGGATAACAGACCGGCTGTTCGGGCTCCTCAAGGAACTGGCTGTTCAGCGACCTGTGTCCGTGGAGGCTGCACTGCCTAGTCTCGACGAGATCTTTGGATCGGATCCAGGATCTGATATGACACCTGCAGAAGTCGAGACTACAAAGAATCATCTTAATCTGCTCAAGGTGGTGTCTCACCTGGGTGGGTCGAAATCGATCACACCTGAAGAGGTCGAAGGATCCCTATCGGAAGTGGAGGAATGGCTGAGCTCGAAGACTCAGTACCTCGCACCAAATGACAAGAAGACATCTCCGATCATTTCCAACACAGCCATTATCTTCCACTCAGAATCCCCCTCCGCACCATCCTGGAGATTCCTTCACGAAACATCGCTCATTCTCGAAACCCTCAAGGCCGTCTCGCAATTAACAATCATCGCTTCGAAGAAGGGCACCAAGTCCGCGAAACTGCCCAAGGACCGTATCGAGCAATTGACAGCATCCGTCCGTCAAGCTCACGAGAGTATACGGACAAATATTCGCAATCTCAAGTCCCGTATCTCTGAGTCAGGCGTGCTGAGCGCGTTAATCGACCTCGTTCTCAGCGGCACGACCGGTGAGCTTCGCGATGCGCTGGAGAAGACGCTTGATACCTCGGCATTGGAAGTCTTTGCCGGGGAGTTGATGGAGAGCTGGGAAGAAGGATTGGAGGGTTTAGTCGGGGTGACTCTATGAGAGGAAGTTGTAAAAAGAAAATGCATGCACATAGATGAATGAATATAATGCTGAACTCCGGACAGGCAGCAGCCTACCTATACCGGGCATGAATGATGGCATGAACAAACATTTCAATCTCCCTCGGTCATAGACCATCACGGCCATGTTGCTACGACTACGTAAAATCATATGACAGCTCATAAAACAACGTCAATAGACGCCAACACCATACGGTGCAAGTAACCTTTTCCGCCAGGGTTACTGGTGCATCGCACCGGGGAGATACCACAGTACCCGAGTTAACTAACCAGAAGCAAGCAGGCCGGTTTACGACGAGAGAAGTATGTAACCTGTTAATCTTCTCCAAGTCGTACAGATGGTGCTGCGTTTCCGGATTTGGGGTTATACAGGCGCTTCTCCAGTCTTGCAGCTTAGGTCTTGTGAATTGGATTGCTGGTGCGGTACTTTTGGACTTTTGGGGCTATCTATGCATATTCTTCTTCGCCCGAATATTCCAAATAATATCCTTTGTCTGTGTCTGGGTACATGCATCGAATGCCTCGAAGGCTCGACCTTCATTCTCGACAGGCAAACCATGCCACCGACTCCGATAAAAAGCAATATCATGCATCAGATTCACGGGAAAATCCCATCCTCACAGGCTACAAACCCGCCATCGAGCTAAAAACGTTACACGGCCATGCAGCGAAGCGCAAATCCAACTCTGCTCTCGCTCTGCAATCCTCTCCAGCCAATTAACCATGCCCTCTCCCAATCGGCCCGTTTATTCTCCTCCTCACCTTGGACGTTGTGCGACTGCAAGCTGCCATTCCACCCCGCGGAGAGGAGTAGGACCCGGGAACTTTGACAATGGCAAGCAAGCCGGCTTGTGGCCATTGCTTCGGGCCTTGATAAACGGATACTGGCCCTGTGAACCTGGCTCAACCTCGGTGACTATTGCTGCTTGCTGGTCAGTTGACTTGTCGTCATTGGCGGTGTCTGTGGTATGTTGTTTTCATGAATACGATGCCGGATGCTTTCTATCTTGATACATTGAAGAGTAGGAGCTGAGCTTCTTCTTCACTCTTGGAACTGTTCATACTTTGTTCGAATTTTTATGACTCCCCATGGCTCCTGTTGCGACTAACGGCCCTCCACCGTCATCGGAAACCCTCACATATGATTACCGGAATTCGATGCGAGGATGGGATATCGTCACTCAAGTGGTGTGTCTTGTTATTGGCACGATCTGTGTCGCGCTGCGGATGTGTTCAAAGCTGTTTATTGTACGCAAACCGGGATGGGAGGACTTGTCTTGCTTTTTGGCCTGGGTATGTTTTCATCGTGTCATTCAAAATCCTCAGAATGCTTACGAAGACAAGCTCGGCCTCATTGGTTACGGAGTAATTTGCTTCGAAGCCGACAAGCACGGCAGTGGTATCCATCAATGGCTGGTAGCCGAGTCTGACGCCAGAAGTTTCTCCAAAGTAGGTAACATCCAACAAACACCAAGACAAGAGATACTAACACTGCAAAGATAGCAAATATCGCGCAAATCGCCTACGGCCCCCTAATCTTTATCACCAAACTCTCCATCCTTCTCCTTTACATACGCCTCTTCACAACCCCCGTGAAGAAAACAACGACATACATGATCATCCAACTCCTCATCTGGTTCAACTTCTTCTTCTACCTCGCCGACACAATCGTTAAGATTTTCGAGTGCACGCCGCGGCATAAGATCTGGGAGAAAACTGTGCAGGGGTCATGTATCAACATCAACATTCCGATTCTGGTGACCTCGGCTATCAATGTGGCGTCGGATTTCATGATTCTGTTGCTACCGATTGCTTGCGTGTGGAATGTGAAGCAGATGAATCGGACGAGGAAGCTGGGGGTGTCGGCGATTTTTGCGGCGGGTTCATTGTATGCCTTCCCCCCTCTGATTCCCAAGCTGTGATTGATCATTGCTAAAAGAAATCAGCGGCTGCTGCTCCAGCGTCGTGAGACTAGTCTTCAGCGTCAAGAACAGTAACACCGCCGACAAAACGCATGACTGGTTTCCCGAGTTTCTCTGGACGTAAATCTCCTTCCCCCTGAATGATTCAAAGAAATAATGCTAACCAACTCACAGAACAGCTGAAGTCACCTGCGGCATCATCGCCAGCTGCCTCCCTGCGCTGCCCGCATGCTTCCGCTACTTCTTTCAGAAAGCCGCAACCCAACTATCCTGCTTCAGCGAAGCGAGTGCCGGCAGTTCAAGAAGGCGACACCACCACAATGCAAATATCAGCCCCAGCCAGCAACAACAGCAGGATAAAAAGCCGCCTCGAGGCTGGATGGCAACGGAGGACAGCGAGGTCCTCAAGTACAGTTCCTGGGAATTAGAGGGGAATTACAGCAACCATAATGATAGCAACAACAACTCGAGCAATAGCAGTAACACCAACACCGCCAAGGGCAACAGCGACGCAAATACGAATAACAACACAAACACCAACAACACGAATACCAACACCTGCAGCAATAACACCACTGAACTTCGAAGTCCCGCAGAAAGCCAAAGCCAGATCTTCCAAGGCGCCTCCTACTCAACAGCAGAAGCGAAAGCAGACGCAACGCCCTTAGCGTCGACGGGGGCATCGCCCGATGCGTCGTGTGTGGATATTGAAAAGGCCTATCCATCGCAGGGAATTCTGAGGACTATTGAGGTGGATGTTGAGTCTGCGCCGGGGGAAGGGCACAGGAACGGACAGGGACAGGGACAGAAGTGATATCTCGTTTTGTCCTGTTGAGTTGTATTTTGACATGTACTGTGTATGAGTCTACGGCCGGGTGGTTGCTCTGACGATTACGATTGAGATGGTAATTTGATTCATAATTATGGCGTACTGGGGACCTTTGCATGTCAGGTTAATATATTTATTTGTATTATTGAGAATACTCGAGGGCTTTTGTGGCTCCGGGTCCAATACCTAATTAGGTATTCCTCCCACCGGAACGAATTACCGACCTCGGGTTGCATGTATCTGACTTTCATCTCGAACAATGCTCTCCCAGATATTATACGGCACAGCATGATGGGCCCCTAGTACTCCAATGCCTGATATCATCTCTATCTCCTTTGCATCCACACAATGCCACAACCCCGAAACCCCCTCCCCACCGGATCCGCAATCCGGAAACGAGTATCCAAGGCTTGCCAACGCTGCCGAAAGCAGAAACTCAAGGTATCCATGCCTAACCTACAGAATCCACTTTCTCTTTCTATTCTTACATCTTTGCCAAGCTAAGCTGAATGCCAGTGTGACATCTAACGCCCATGTACGCTATGCGTCAGAGCCGGTGCCAATTGCCTTTCTCCGGGGAGGGCAATTGGAAGAGTTATGTGCCTCCCGGTAACGCGGCCGATGAAAAGGGCTCGATTGGAGGGCCCTGGTGACTCGTTTACTGTTGGAAGTGTGTCGGCGGTGTCGTTGGGGAGTCGGCCTGAGGGCTTTGAGAATTTGGGGAATTCGACGTCAACGACTAACGAGATCCTAAATTGGATGGATCTGGAAATAGCAATGGTAATGACACCGATGACAGTGATAATGGAATGAACGATAAGCCACAAACAACCGGCAACAGTGCTGAGCGGCTGGGTCATTCGAGTTCTACCATGTCCCTAGTCGACGGGGTAAGTTGTCCGAACGTTGGATCCCTTTTTATTATTTTATTAGACTCAATATGTAAGGTATTCCGACTCTACATAAAAAACCACTCCAGAAATCCCGGCGACGGATGCAATACCAGGAGGCCAGCGTAGCCACGATGCTGCGAATGACAGCACGGTCAGGGTACTACCTCGCATGAGACGATTATTGGCATCAACGTCCGGCGTGGCTATATTAGCCTCGCTATTTCCTAAGTATGAAGCTGCTGCTCTACTTGTGGATACCTATTTTGACCGCGTGCACTGGTTCATGCTTCTCTTTCACCAAGATGGGTTCCGGCAGAGATGGCAGCTACTGTACAGACAGCCGCAGAGCAATCACCATTCTACCGCAGAAAAATCTGGGGTTCATCAGCACATTCCTCATGGTCATTGCGATTGGCCTTTGCTGGTGTTCATCGTAGGCACCTTCTGATGGTTTATCAAGTTGACTGCGATACACTGCAAACTCGCATTTTCGCCACCATTCGAGAGCGACTGCTAGATGTCATGGCTCTTGGGACGTTGGAAGCTACTCAGACTTGCGTTATATCGGGGACATGCTATCTATTCCACGGTGATCCGGGATTAGCATGGCCCGTCTGCGGCTGTGCCCTTCGTATCGCGCAAGCACTGCATCTACATCGAAAGTAGCAGCCTCTGCTACGGATAGCGAACGACCATCAATGACAAGGCGGAACGAGAATGAAGCCCGCAAGCGATGCTGATGCGCTATTTACGAGATAGAAACCTTTTGCTCCATGTCCTATGGATATCCACATTCTATTAACGATGCCGATTGCGATGTAGAGCCGCTGGATCCATCTGCGATGTGCCGCTTAAATGCGAGACGACCTTATTGACTTATAAATATCTCATGTCTAAGCTTTCTATCATTACCAACGAGCCTCTGAGCCAGTTGTACTGTGTTGGATCGGCGTCGGCGAATAACCTCGCTGTTAAACCGAGATTATCATCTCAGCATTTGGTGCAGAAGGTTGCTTCTATCAGCCGAAAATTGGAAGCTTGGAAGGTAGAGATTCCCCCCCCCCCCCCCTATTACAGGTTCGCTGGGAGTCGTCATCAGAAATACCCGGCTATGCTTCACGCGCAGAATTTGACTCGGATATAGGCGCATCCGGGCCCGTGTTCGAAAGCCACATCTTCCAACTCCTGGCACTGACACTCCAGTCAGCCTACGAGAATGCACGGATCATTGTTAACCGTCCCTTACTCTCTTTCCGACCAATAACGGTGGCAAATCAACGACATCCAGACCAGCCTAACGGCCCATTCACGCAGTCAATGCAGGCATGCCGTGATGCTGCCATCAACATCTCAAAAAGGCCTCCTCAGTTACCATAATGGACCTCGTCGCAGATACCTACGCCGCTGCCATTCGTCGGCATCCACACCTTCACTGCTGGTCTCACGTTGGGTATATTGAACAACATTGACCCGTTAAGTTCGCAGTCACACGAGGCTAAAGTTGGACTGCAGAGGTTGTATTCAGACGAAGTTGAAAGGACGGTTACCCTTGCCTGCACAGGGATTGTAGGTTTTGCAGCGCTTGACAAGGCATCTTTTGGGTGCGATGCTTGCTGTGCCTGGGGTGGAGTCTGTGAGGACTTGGGACGTTGGACGGACTGGTCATCATGAGTATCGTCGTACTACGGCAGAGGAAGGTATTCGCCCACAACAACCCGAATCATGGCGCATTACCAATCCCTATCTACCAGCGATGTCTGAACCTGAAGAGACTTCTCCATCCGGAACAAAAGATACTGCAGCCTTCCAGTACATCCCCGATACAGCCTTATCACAAGCCGTAGCTGAATTCGAAAAAAGGTATGTCCAACGTTCACTTCATTCAATAAAACTGAACTAGGTATAGCAATTTTCCCCTCATCTCCAATTCATACTTCCCAAGCAGAACAGGGCTCTGATAATCTCGCCTGGCCGTTGGGAGACGATGTGTTTCCGTCGTTGGAACAAGCGTGGATATGGGGTGGGATAATTTTACGCTTCCAGGGTGATAAACCCACTATTGCATATAGCACTTAGTTAACGATATGGTGAGACTATATGGCAAAATTATCCCAGGCATCCTATTTCTTTCCGCCTGAGGCAACTCTGTGCCTGAGTGGTTAGCCACAACCGGTGGTTCAAACTCCCCGTTCGGGCATCCACCGGAACTGCATGCAATGCTGTGTTGTACAAACCCCAGATATTTAAGCCTACGATCCCCATCTACTCCTTAAATCAAAAGATACAATCCTCTCTTACCTTAACCAAACCAAGCAACAAAACGATTGCCCAAGAACAACGCCACCGAAATGCCCAACACCATAAGCGTATCCCTTCCCCAGATCGCCAAAATGATCGACTACTCCCTCCTCCACCCCACCCTAACCGATGCCGACGTCCTCTCAGGTCTCCAAACCGCTCGCGACACTCACGTTGCAACAGCCTGCATAAAACCCTACCACATCCCGCTCGCACGGCAAGAACTCGGCGGCACTGACGTCCTCATCTGTCCTGTGATCGGTTTCCCGCATGGAAATAGCACAACTGAGATTAAAGTCGCTGAGGCTACTGCAGCGGCAAAGGACGGTGGTGCTGAGATCGATATGGTTGTGAATGTGGGCAAGGTGCTTAGTGGTGATTGGGGGTACGTGCAGGGTGAGATTGAGCAGATTAACAAGGCTGTTGTGGATAATGGGGCGACTCTCAAGGTTATTTTTGAGAATGACTATCTGAATCCAGAACATATCATTCAGCTATGTAAGATCTGCACAGCAGTGGGCGTTGCCTTTGTCAAGACATCCACAGGCTATGGCTTCGTGAAGCAGGCGGATGGAAACTATAACTACAAGGGTGCTACTGTTGAGCATCTGAAGCTGATGAAGAAGAATGTTGGGGAGGGGGTGCAGATTAAGGCGGCTGGGGGTGTTCGGACGTTGGATGATTTGCTGCACGTAATGAGTTTGGGGGTTAGTCGGGTTGGTGCGTCGGCGACTGTGGCTATTTTGGAGGAGGCAAAGAAGAGGGGGATTGGGAATGAGCCGGTTGAGGTTGCGTTTAAGCCGATTGGGGGGTGAACTTGGCTAGCTGGTATAGTACACTATAGCAGCGGATGTCTGTTTCAGACCTAGTCGCTTAAGACATTGATAGTGGTTCGTATCCTTGCTCGTCTTAATTAAGTCTGGCGAATTTCTGCTTTCAAATAACTACCGAGAACTAGTTATGGCTGTATAGACTTCGACCATTTATGCGTCAATCCTCGATCCAATATCTCTATACGTTGGCCTTATATGAAACTGGAGAAACCTTCGGTATAGACAATATGCCAAAGATCGTTGCCTGGCAGGAGAGAATACAATCGTAGCTACAGCTGACAAGCAGAGATCTTTGTCCAGCCCACATCATACATCTGACGCCTTGGATAGAGCTCCTCTTCCCCTCCTCGTCATCTTCGTCAGCAGTCTGCAAATCTCGATCTTCTTCCTGGGGATCCCACCATCGTCTATGCATCACGATAACATATACTGTTGGGTTATGACAATCGTTTGAGTCCCAACTACACCAGTGCCGGGTCCAGCAAGAACAGAATCAACGGATTTTCAATTAATGAAAATAGGATGTCACCAACGGACAAAGGCTAAGGACATAGTTACTATAAAGGAACTGCATCAAGTCTCTTTACCATCTATGATCATGAGTCAAATTCATTTCACACATAGAGAGTCAGCACACTAACCGTCTAACATCATAAACAGAACATCCCTCCATGGCAGGATTCTCTTGGACATTCCATGCCAGGTCATCAATGAACGCTGCGCCGCTACATTCTGGATCAATGCTTGAATCGAGCAGTTTGACACTGGCGAATTCCTTGAGTCTTCCCATGAACTGATTTCGAACTGGTTTCATCGCTCGGGGCTATTATAGTAGCAGGTGTGGTAGATGAAGAAGCCTCATTCCTTATCAAAAATATGTTCAAATCCTAGGTCTTCGAGATGTTCCCAAATGCGGGCTGCATCGTTACGGCTACGCATGCGAGGGATCGCCATGATGCAGGGATAATTCACGATGAAAGATATTAGCAAAGTAGCAAGCTGGTTTGAATACCCGAGTCTCAATGAAGCCCTTACACTCCGGTCGAATGAAAGTCAAAAGAATGTTCGGATGCTTCTTTGGTACGGAGTACGACCCCAAATTCCCACTTGTATTTATTAACAGCTCATGGTAGCAAGCAACCTTAGCCAGACGAGGTTCCATTCTGAATGCTCTGTAAATACCATATAGCAATGCATACTTGATGTCAATGTAAAAATAGTTGTATGTCGTAGAACATTACCCAATCCGGTAACTCACGCTAATCCCATCCGGAAATAAAGTCAACCAATCACAGAGCATGCCCTAAGCCCTACACCTCGCTACGCACTACAGCAGGCGGCCAACCAAAAATCCGCAAAGTGTATCGCGAATCCAACCGCACCGACGAGCCTTCGACTTCGACAACTCCCTTCAGCAACCACCGTCGTCGCCAACCCCAAGTCATCAACCGTCGTGATGGCGCAGGAACGTTCCGGAATCGTGGTCGGTCTCAACAAGGGCCACGTACGTTTAATCTCCCCCGTTGTGTCGTTTTTACACTGTTTGTGTTGGTGGATTTTTGCGCGGCATCCATGGCCAAGTCGAGCTCGGAGGAATTTGGTTCTGTTTGCGATAGAGGGATATACTTGGAATGGGATAACTGGAGAGGAAGAGGTGGTTCTTGCTATGTGAAGGAATCATCGCGAACGACCAACTTCTCCGGCTCGAATTGGCAGGATAAAGCTTAAAATCTTCTGAATTTGAAAACCAACAAATGCCCGAAACGCTTGACTGACCTGGATCTCGTCTACAGAAAACCACCCCCCTCAACACCCCCAAGACCAAGATCAGCCGCACCAAGGGCCAGTCTTCCCGCCGCACTGCCTTCGTCCGCGAGATCACCCGCGAGGTTGTCGGTCTTGCCCCCTATGAGCGCCGTATCATCGAACTCCTGAGAAACACTCAGGACAAGCGCGCTCGTAAGCTCGCTAAGAAGAGGGTACGTTTTGGTTCCAGTGGCTTGGATGGTTTAGGGGTTCTTGTCCTGTTGCTCGCTCGGTCGGTTTGGCTTTTCTCGGAGGAATATGCTCGACGGAATTCTCGGCCTCTTCGACGGTGGATACGTTGCATACGACTTGATGACCGTACAATACCCGATATCTCGACATGTACGTGATGGAAATGACACCCGTTCGACAACGGTATCTACGACCCCGACAACACGGTACTGGACCGAATACGACCTCGAGCAAGCAGCAGGGCAACCAAACCAAACCAGCCAAGTTCCCTTATAGGTTGCAACGATCATTGCTAACACTCTTCTCTGCAGCTCGGTACCTTCACCCGTGGCAAGAGAAAGGTTGAGGACATGCAGACCGTCATTGCCGAGGCCCGCCGTGTTGGTGGTCACTAAAAATTTCCGCTATCTTGATCCCTTTACTCGATGTCCTTTATTATTTCCCATCCGTGTTGTTTATTTCCCCGACAAATAGAAATCGAATTTCTTCCCGGGAACGGAACGAGATAACGAAAATTTTTAAGTGAGGAATTGGGTTGCTTGCTGTAATGGCAAATGGCATGGCGTGGTTGAGAATGGGAGTTCGATGTTCATTCTTCCTATGAAATGAAAAAAAGTTTTAATGAACGAGATTTCCCATTCAGTTATTTTTCTGGGGTCGCAGCTGTTGACGCCGTGACTTTGGATCGAATTGATACCTTCTCTATTTGTTCTACTTTGGTCTTCACGATATCCTTGGCTCAGTGTTTTCCTTACCTTCGGACACTAGCTCTAGGTGCCCAATGTTTCCTATGGACCCTGTCTCCGCCTTCATTCATCTTCGTAGTTGTATCTTACCGATTGGCTCGCTTAGTGACCGTAAAAGACGCAAATAAAGTCAATATCCAGGATGGCACCTCCGTTCCCACCGTACCAACCAGCAGAACTACATAGCAGTCACCACGATGGTCCCTCGCCGGCGCAATCGCGAAAAGAAATGGGATTTATCATCCACCAGACGTGCTACTACGATGAGCAGGAACGACGGAATCAGTTCATGGAGTGGCTCAAAGAGTTCGCCCGCGATCAGCTCCTGAACTCGTATAACAACAAGGTGGGCAATGGTGCGGCGATTATTGGTGGATTGGAACGGATTGTTCAACAGAATCCTACGTTTGAGGAGTGTGAGATGGATGAGCTTGTACGATATGCAGTGGTTCCATGCATGGTTTATGACGAGGAACGGGGATGTTGATTGACAATGATTATGGCAGATGGCACCGGGACCTCATGTTCTCTCTTGAAGGCGATTATTTCCCCGGATCACCCGTCCAAAATATCCGGTACACGTTGACAATGATTCTGTTTGATTCTGTTCTCTCAGGGCTGCTATCAGGCGATTGGCGTCTGAAGATAGTGACAATCCCAAAGCCTATATCATCATGATGATATGCAATGGTGGGATCGCCAGGTTGGGGAATCATCCGTGTTCCACTGCCGGAGGCGTAGAGGATATGGAATTTGACCCTGATGATCAGGGCTATTTGCCGATTAATGGCTCGCGAATGCAACATGAGTTGGACGAAACTGACTGCTCGTGGTTCTACCCCAGATTGTATTTAAAATTTTTTTTTCACTAGTGATCTTTTGTCTATCAACGGCCGCCGAAGATTGCTAGTCCCATGGCTTGGTCTGCATGGTTTCATCCATCGAAGACTATCAGCTTCTTGCATACCTCGTACCCACGCCTATTACCATGGCTTTAAAGGTAAACCTGAGATATATATATTCCTCAAGAGACTGCTTGCACTCATCTTTCGTTTATTCATGTTCTGTCAACAGTATGGACCATGGAACATCCAGACCTCAGACGCCATTAGCTGCTTGCAATTGTGTAATATGAGATTAAATGAACACAGAAAACTCGTTAAAAGAAACCCGCAACACAACATATGCATCTAGTCCTGTCGTCCCTTAAGGAGTCGCTTGGTCACCTTGTCCTTCTCTATGATGTACACCTGAGCACCCCAACCCGAAAGGGCGTCTCTGTCAACGGCACTGAGGAGGGCTTGCGAAATCGTCTCGAATAGATCATCGGGACTCTATTTCGCGGATACGTTAGATAATCGACGAACACGGATTCAAGGCTAGAGAACTCACCAATCCTGGCTCCCATAGACCTTCACAGGTACCGAACAGCTGATCACTGGCCGTCCCACTAACAATAAAGTCCTTGGCGAAATCGATACAACCAATACTGTCGAACCCGCAGATAAATGGCTGATTTGTTGTCTCGTTGATTCCGGCCACCACAGGACTGACGAAGAAAGGACCGAAACGTCTCTCATACAACGACGAACTGACTAGGTTGGCAAACGTCTGTGGTGCAATGTTGCGTTCCTCCCGGAGTCGGTACATGTTGACCTTGTAGCGGAACAGATCTGAGACGGTGTTGACATCGGTGGCCAGGCCGGTCAATCCGAGGAAGGTCGAAGGTGCATAATTAAATATCTTAGGGAAGTTGTTCGACACAGTCAACGACTGCATACCAAGACGGAGATCGCAGGCAATAGCGACGCAGTCCTTGCCCACCATGGCCACGCAGGCACCGCCATCTGTCAACAAGTGATCGTATCAGTAATCCGACAGCCGGGAAAATGAAGGGAGGATATCAAATCGAGCGGGCAGCATACTGATACTGAAAGGATTACTCTGTAATGATGAAATGGAACTCGTCAGCTTGAATCGGTGTGATTGCTTTGAGCAGTCGAGGAAGCTGGATACGACATACCATAGTGAATTTGAGCCAAAATCAACGAACAAGTTGCTTGCAAGAGAAATCTCAGAGCAGAATGGCAGCTCCAGACCGCAAAAAATACGTGGATGGCGTGACAACAGGAAAGATGATGGAGGTTGAGGAGAAGGTTGTGGTGGTGGTGATGCTTCCGCTCCAGCAATCGAAGCTCTCTCTACGCGCGGGCAGAGCCGCAGCCAGCGATGACGCTACTGCCAGTCACTTCTCGTTGCTCTTCCTCTCCCTTCCCCAGCTTCAATATTTCTACATCTTTTTATTTCTGAGGGTTTCTATAAATATTCTTCGCTTAACAGCATCGCATATTTGATTGGAAAAGAGGCAGACAGAACAGGCACTCATACATCCCTTCCTGCTTCCTAACCTGCCCCGCAAATCGCCATGAGCTCTCACGTCGTGGTCATAGACTCGACTGCTCGAAGAGCTACCATCAAAACAACTCCTGGCAAATATTTGACTGATGTCTTGCAAGAAGCATGTGCCAAACTGGGCACGGACCCCAGCCAATGTGGCCTAAAGTGAGTGCTCTGAGAGCTTGGTTAGAAAAAAGTATACTAACCGACGATAAAAGACACAAGAGTAAACAGTTGGACCTCTCGCTTGCCTTCCGTCTCACAGGGCTCACATCCGGTGCCAAACTTGAGCTCGTACAGCAGTCTCGATCGCCATCCGTCGTCACGGTCGCTATACAACTACCTGAGTCAGAATCACGTGGAGTTCCCAGCGGCCGTCTCTTGGATAGATTCCCCAGCTCTACGACGTTATGGCATATCTTACGGAAGTTCGAAGCAGGTGTTGCGGGAGGAGGGTCGACTCGAAATCTCACAGCTCGTGGAGTCCCATCAACAGATAATGGCAGCACCGGCGCAGGAAGGTTGTTTTACGAAATCCCCGTGTTGCAGGTCCTGGGACGAGAGATGTCGACATTTACGGATCTTCAAAAGTCACTGGCGCAGCTGGGGTTCAATAGTGGGAATGTTTTGTTAAGATTGAGTTTCCGGCGGACAGAGGAGCCTCTGGAGGTGGCTATGGTCAAGATCCAGGATTATTTCAAAGCGGTTGAAGACGACATGGCAGCAACGACAACCGTAGAAACACAAGAGCAATCTGCACAAGACCAGGCGACATCCGATGAGCAGCCGACAAGCATCGAAACGAGCGGTGAACCTCCCCAAACTTCTCCCGCCACCTCCGAACAACCATCTCACATCGCTCCACCACCCGCCGCTACTTCTACCGAGCCAGCCGCAGATGCAACGTCAGTATCTCGTCCCATAACAGTCTTCTCTCCTCCCACCAGCAGCACACCCCAGTCCGCTCAATTCGCCTACAATGACAATGACTACATCCCATCGGTTGAGCACGCACAAGCCCACCAGCGCCGTCTTAACGAGACTTCACGACCGCAACGTCTACCAACAGATGCAGAAATCGCCGCAAAGGAATCAGCGGAGGCAGAAAGGCTAGCCTCTGTAAAGGAAGTCGACGTGAAAGTTCGGCTTCCCGACCAGAGCCAGGTGGTGGCCAAGTTTGGACAATCAGATACTGGAAAGTCCCTTTACGATTTTGTGAGAAGCTGTTTGGCAGAGCCATTTGTGCGGGAGAAATTTCTTCTCGCAGTTTTTCCCACTGCTGGAGGAATAGGTCCTGGTGCAGGAAAGAAGCTACAGAACGTGGTCCCCGACTCGGAACGCTCTTTATTAATCAAAAACCTCAATATGGTTGGACGAGTCCTTGTGAGCTTCTCCTGGGACCCCAATGTCTCTTCGGCTGTGCGGGGGAGCAAAACCAGTCTCCTGAAGCCAGAGCTTCAAGGTCAGGCACAACAACTCAAAGTCGAACAACCTGCAGTTGTCTCGGATGAGCCCGCCGGTGGCTCGCGAGTGGGAGACACAGAACATCGCCAGAGTGAGAAACCTGCGCGCAAACCGGGAGCTCTGCCCAAGTGGCTCAAGTTGCCCGGGAAGAAATGATAGCGTTGATGTATAGACACGTTTAATGATCATTGATGTATGTGGCGGCTTTGTGGATCTTCTTTGTTCTTCATTACATCAAAACCAAGGCGAATAGCTGACAGGAGTTGCGTTTAAACATCATGAGCGTTCTCAATCTACTTCGTTCGAGAAACAACGTCTTAGAAACAAAGTGATTCGAGATGACCGTCCTCGGCCTTCTTGCGCTTAAACCTACTTCGTTGTATACTACTGTATCCGATTTCGGCCAATCATTCTCTAGTCATATACAGCATTTTCCTATATAGTAACAGAGATCTCCGCCGGTCATTTATAAGCAACATGCCATAACTAGATCACCATGAAGAGGACTACGCTCTTTGTAAGTTGATGAACAGAGACCTTTGTCCCGCCAACCTCGTACGTCCGACAGCCATTAATCGGGGGATAAGACTCATGCTCCTCCTCTTCAGCATCATCATCATCATCATCATCATCATCATCATCATCATCATCATCATGGCTAACAGGTCGCGAACCACCGCTTTTTCTCTCTTCTTGGTAATCCTACGACTTCATAACTATGACGATGATATACGCCGTTAGCTTGTGAGAATCCTTGGCCTGCACTTGTCTAGGGCTGGACCTGCCAGGATAGGATCAACAGACTCTTTATCAAAGAATTGAATATAGGATGCCTTCAATGGACAGGGCTGGGGTCATAGGCACCATAGAGCGGTTGCATCAAGTTTCAATAACATCTATCATTGTCAATATATGTTAAGCTCTTTCACCTCAGTGGGCCCCTCATTACTAACCTCCTGGCTTCATCTAGATAGCATCCTTCCATAGCCAGGTCCCCTTGGACATTCCTTCTAGGTCATCGATCATCACAGCGCCATTGCTTTCAGGGTCAAGATGTGAATTGAGGAGCTTGCGGTGGGCAAGTGCGCCGAAACAACTCCAAAGCAATGGAAGCTTGAAAATAAAGAGAATTTACATGCGAGAACCCAATGAGAACAAAAGGAATCTCCTCCATTCAAAACTTGCACCTTTCAAAGCTTGGGTTGTGCAGAAAACTTGAGATGGTTGAGCCCTACACGTTCAAAAACATGCTCACCACAGCACAAGACGGTATGTTGATGATACCGACCCTGAGCGAAATAACTGACCAAAATTTTCATGCAACTGAGTTCATCATGGCAGGCTACAAGGCTCCACCGATTGCGCTTCGACCCTAACGCCTCAAAAATTCGACTGCTTCCCGTGATCTGTATTCGCTGACGGACTGAAACCCAGAGTGTAGCACTTGTTGGTTCCAGTTATGAAACTTTGCTGGAGCCGAGCAGTATTAATCACAGTTTCGTGGGCCACTGTGCATATGATTATACACACAGTATAGGGTATCGTGCTTGGAAGCAACGGCATCATACCCATCCGAGCAGCCTCCTTCGTATCCACCCAAAGCGCAATTGTTGTTCTCTTGTTCCCGTGCTCTTACTTGTCGACAGCACGGCAGAAAACCTTCACTCCCCGCATGTAACGGTTGTGATTGCTCTGGGTTGGGACTCATCCCACGAGGAATGGAACAACGTGGTCTCCTCTGCATGGCACTGGCCGTTTGCAATCGGACCCTTCACCGCGTCACAAAGATGTGCGAGGAGCATATAGCATTGCATTCGCTTTTAATTTGCCCTGTATGACATGACAATAGCTGGACGGTATCAACGATTCTCATTTGCTCTTCCGCAACAAAAGAGCAACAGGCGTGCTCGTGCCAGAGCTTTGTTCTCAAAGTCTCAAGGACCGTATTGAACCTATTCTGTCCAGCACGAACCAGGCTTAGAAACAGGTTATCATCAAACCCCATGCTGAGCCCCAGATTTGAGCCCAGATACTGGACCTCAAGCCCCTAATAGCGTGGGTAGTCGCCCATGTACCGGGCGGTTTGGGTGTTGACTTGCCAGTCTTCAGGCTGTAATATTCTGCCAGTCCTAAGACTAAGAAGCGAGTACTTCATTCGGAATACATCCTTGGATGTTTGGCGAATGTATTCACTCAGGCAGATGTCCTTCGCGGTGAAACAGATCACCGACTGCCCTGTGCGGCGACTGGTCTAGAATCGGGTCTGATTCGACATGCCTTGCAGTGCTGGCGGTAGCAATAAAATTGGATGTTAACAAAAGTGTTAACAAATACGCTGAATTAGATAGTATCTGTATTCCGGATCTGTATGCTTGTAAATAACGCCCGTTCTGATGGTGTTCTGCTTGTAAGCCGTGCGGCAGTCTAGACCGGGGGATCTGCCAACTGGCCCGGGTTGAGAATCTGAGGCCCCTCCGTCTGAATTTCCTCTTTTCCTTCTTTCTCTCTTCTCACCTCTTTTCGTCTCATTCTCTCCTCCATCTCCTCCTTCTATCTATCCATTTTCCTTTCCTTCCTCTACCATAATCTTCTTTTACTCTTCGTCTCTTATCTCTTCTTCCGGCTGCTTCTCTCCTCCCTGGGCCTTTCCCTCCCGATCGACCCCAGAGCCCCTCGTGGAAGCAGTCGACTTGTTTACTTTCCCAGGGATCTTTATTATTCGGAATATTATACTTTTAATCTTTTCAAGCGTTTATTGTGATATCTTTTACTTTCTACCTTTTTTTGGGGGGGGATATATCTATCCTTTTCGTCTTTTTTTTTTATCTGAATACGTGACCCGCGAGGCTGTAAACCAAAATCGGCTCAGGAACAGAACCACCAGAACCGCCACCCATAATAAACCGTCCCATGTTCTAGCTTTCCAGAGCCACCAAACCCCTCGATCCTATCCTTGGATCTGCTGTATGTCCTCGACCAATCGACCCAACTACACGGATAATGGCCGACTTTCACCTCCGTCTGCGTTGATCCTTCGATCGCTAACGGTCTCACCGTGACTTCATCTTCAGTCTGTCTCGAAAGGGAAGCCATGCTCTGTGTTTTGCCCAGAGGTCCGTTTCGTGAACTGTTGATCTCTCGCAAAAACACTGTCGTCACCTGGCGCCCGCCTATACCTTTGAGCTAACCCATTCCCTTTCTTTCCGACCCAACATCCGCCCTTGCCATAGACACACCATGTCCGACTCCCTCGAGCCGGAATGGTCGAATTCATTTCGATCCAGTCGCAGCATGTCGTGTCTCCCGTGCAAATCAGAATGTCTGTCCGAATCGACGTCTACCTTCCCAACCGATTCCTCCACCCTGGACCAACACCCGAACAGAAGCTATTTCGAACAAGCACAGATTACCGCGACGGAACGCCTGGCGAATCTGAAACAGGAACTACGGTCGTTGGACGCGGAAGCCTTTTGGACACGTCTCATGGAATCCCTCACCTCCATCTGCGGCGCGCAATACGGTTTCGTAGCCCGGAGAGTCCTTGAGGGTGAGCCCACCAGTGGTGTTGGTGGGAAGCGACCCAGTCTGTTCGGCTTCGCGTTCTACTACAACGATGGCTACCATACGGTTGGCATGCACCGAGACCGCTATCTGGCTTGCGGCAATCCATTGTCTCATATGGACCACGAGAAGCCGTGTCTGATTCCCGACAACCTGCCCTCTTTCGTGTCCTTTGGCTTAGACAGACTACCTTTTACCGCGGAGGGATACTTGGCTGTTCCACTCTTCTCGGACCGGAAATGCATGGCTCACCTGGGTCTGATGTGGTCCGAGTCTGGTCTGCGGAAACGCAGTCTGTCCTGGCCGTTCCTGGAGATGGTTCTGAACTCCCTAGAAGGTCTGGTGGTTCAGCGAATTCGCGACGTCCACGGCGGAAAAGCGCCCCAGAAAGAGCCCAAACCCATCGCCGCTGCGGCGCAACAGACCATAGACGATTTGCATACCACTCTTCTCCACGGATCGACCGACTTTTCCGCACAACCGCTCAAACCATACGCACGAAGCCTCTCCCACGAACTGCGGACTCCGATGCAGGGTGTAGTTGGCATGTTGGATGTCATGCACGCCACCGTGCGGGAGGCTCTCGAAGGCAAACATCCGATGGGGACAAGTTCCGTCTTTCGATCCTTGAAAGAAAGTATTGAGATGGTCCAGGACAGTGCTCGCCGGGCGGTAGAGGCGGCAGACAACGTGGTCCATGCGTACGACCTCAACATGCAGGTACCCCAGACACCACAAGTCGAGCGGGACAACGAGTTCTTCAGCGGTGCTCCGACGCAATCACCAGTCGCCCCATACGATGGTGGGCGCCCCAATATTTTCATTGAGGGGAACAATATCACAGTGAACCCCTACAAACGACGACGCAGTAACCCGCCAGAATATCATGGAATGCAACCGCCGAAACAAAAGATCGTTCGGATGGGGTCTCGAAAGGGATTGTCCCCGCGAAGCGAAGAGGTTAAGAATGCGGTGCACGAGAGCGACAAAATTGTCCACGCGACGCCGGCGCGCCAGATCGAAGCCGTCATGGCCAACATGGTGGACCCGCGTCCGTCGTTGGCAGCTCGACGGTCGGCACCGCACCTCCTTCTGGAAGGCATTAATGTCAATCTGAAGGGCCCCGCAATCAGATATACCAAGCTTCGTGATTTGCTTCGTCTGGTCATCAACGAATCGCTCCATGTCGGCGGTCGACCCGAGTTTGCTTCGAGTCACGCTACCGAACTGGGAGAGAAAATCGAAATCCGTTCCCGGTCTTGCAACGGAGAAGTTGTTCCCAAAGTCATCAATTGGTCAGTGGATTCGGCGCTGCCGGACACGCTGCTCGTCGACGATCGTGATCTGGCCAAGCTGATATCGTGTGTCTTTCTGAACGCCGTCAAGTTCACCAACACCGGTACCATTACCGTTTCAGCTTCCATCGGCCGCAAACCCAACGATGTACGGATCACTGTGCAAGACACCGGTCCGGGAATCCCGGAAGCTTTCTTGCCTAAATTGTTCAAACCGTTTGCTCGGGAAGACGCCTCGATCACCCGCAGTAAGGATGGCTTAGGCCTGGGACTTCTCGTAGCAAAAGGTCTCGCCCGAAAGATGGGTGGTGATCTCGTCTGTGTCCGGTCTTGTACTGCTGGCCCTGATCATGGGTCGGTGTTCGAGATCAGAGTACCTGTTAACCAAGAAGCCTGCAAAGGATTGATGACTCCGGATAAGGTCGTGACACCGCCACAGCTTATCGATCCGTCGCGTCTGAGCAGCGGAAGCATCAGCTCTTCTTCTTCTTCTTCTTCTTCTTCTTCTTCTTCTTCTTCTTCTTCTTCTTTCCTATTTCCTTGCAATCGAATTTCCAGTCAACCCATCCAGCAATTGTCTCCCAGTCTGACGGAGGAACCATCATCATCGCACTCACCAGCCCCAAAATCCAACCGGTCCATCAACGGCGACACATACGACAGCACTTTAGGACAGAAACATCCTCTTACCTTCCTAGTCGCCGAAGACAACCAAATTAACCGACGAGTCCTCGTGAACATGCTGAAGAAACTCGGCTACCGCGAAGTCTACGAAGCCTGCAACGGCAAGGAAGCTGTGCGGGTCATGCAAGAAACCCTCACCTCGCACCGTGCAACCCTTATGCCACCTGCCGGACCGACAATGACCCCCGAGAGCCCGGGAGAATTTCCTATCCCGGACAAACGTAATCATCAGAAGAACCTGAAGCCGGTCGACATTATTTTGATGGATCTCTGGATGCCAGAAATGGACGGCTACGAGGCGACGTCTAAAATTCTGCAATTAATAGACGGGTACCACGGGCAGATCCCTCCAGATTCTCGACGCAATCCGGGCGTTTCCTCGAACTTGAAACCGTCGCCTAATAATACATCAGGAGTTCAACTCCCGCCGTCCCCCACCGTCCTAGCCGTCAGCGCGGACGTGACAGACGAAGCACTCAGCCGTGCATCCAAGGTCGGGATGAAAGGGTACATGACCAAACCGTATAAACTAACAGATCTTGAACGGCTGATCGTCGAGTTTTGTGCCGGTGGCGGTCGTACCCCTGGACCATGAAATGAATGAATAACATGACTTGATCTTACATTCTTTTTATTTTATTCTTTGATATATAGTTTTGGTTTTCTTCTCTTCATTTTTCCTCTATATCTTCTTTTTCTTCTTGGTCGGATATGATCCGTTTGGTTTGGTCTTTATTGCGGGCGTAAGCCCGATTCGGATTATATTCACGAGCGAAGTTTTTGCCGTCGGTGGCATTGTTAATAATGATTCATGACATACACATACATAGAACTGATGTCTACCTACTTTACTTGTACCGAGTGGTCTTCGCTGTTTGGTTGTTCCATTCCATCAAGCAGTACAAACATGCATCAGAGGAAGCGCTCGCTCGAATTGGTGATCGTCGTTCGCATAGCAGCGATTCAGCATTCAGAACATCATGGCTGATGCCATCCAACGTCGGCAATAATCATAATTCGTACTTCTGGTTTTCGGCTGGTCCTGTATCAAATTAGTATTCAGATGTAGAGGATTAAACGGTACTCTGTAGGAGCTCTTTACGTCGTTTCGAACCAAGCGCCAGTAACCCACGCGCAGACGAGAACGAACTTTGTCGGAGTCTGTCAATCTGGATGTTATATAGCGGGTACCTTTGACCATGCTCGCTAGTCAAGCTTGGTGTTCATATGAGAGTAAAGTGAGTAGAGTGAACATGAACATACTGGTTCCGGCACCTGGTAAGGCAGACCCATCCATCCATCCATCAATAATATCCACGAGATAGTAAGATACTACCATGTTTCCATGCGATAGTGGCATGTATCAATACTTTCTTTCCTCCACTGTACTCTGCCTCAATAGCTTGAATGCTTAGCACCACTGATAAGACACACCTATCATAACTGATATCCATAATAATGTACTAAGCGAAAGAACGCCCTCCCACTCGATATATTTTGCAAGAGAGTGCTCTATGTTGGGAATGGAAAGCCGAGTAAGGGCTGACGGCGGGACGCAGTTCTTTCTCCCGGATGGCAGGCTGCGGTTCCTCCAGGCTGATGGCCGGCTGGGCTGTTGAATAGATTGGATGATTCACATTGCGGACGACTTGACGATATTCTCGTATATGAGCTTGGATCTAGTGGTCCATGGTTATTAGTTCACTTGTATAAGGACTGAATGTGAATGGCCATATAATCTAAAGTGTAGAACGTCCCCAAATTTCAATTCCCTGATGCTGGGCCAGTTAGTATTTTTTTTTTTTCCCTCGTTCTCGTGAAGGCGGTTTAGTGTGAAGATTTGGTCGTAGACTATTGGGTCTAGGCCTTGGGGTTCGGTTGATGGGATTCTACCCCCGTTTATCTGTTAACGAGGTCACTCTATAGTTTCAAGGGAGGGACGCCGAATAGCTCGTGCGTACACGGCTCTCGGCGGCATTTTCTTCATATGAATAGGAAGCCGGATCTGGCAGAAACTAACAAGTCTGCCTGAAGATCGGCCTTCGACTGCTTAATTTCCTCTTCGTAATGGATCCTGGACCGGTAGAACCTGCATTCTCTTGTCAGTCCGATTTGCTTTCGCCTTGTGGTGCATTGCAATGCATAGCGTAGAGTGGTATTCATCCACTTCGTGCACCGTGCTTGACAAGGGCGTGGGATCTATCTTTGCGCCACTCCATATCATGGTAGTCAAGATCGTCCTGCTGCACGTGGATGGGAGTAATAGCATCGTCGAAAGAGGGATCATCGGTTGGTGTTGGCAGTTGTCGCGGCTATCGCTTGGTATTCAAGGAGTTACATTCTCGCGGTTCGGTAAAACATCCCGTAGATTGTAGAGTATACTCTTTCTAGGTCAGCAATCGCAGTAAGACGAGCAAGTAAGTACGTAGTCCTTGAAAGACGGGCACAAATTGTGCAATCTACGTGGACGCACAAATATGAGATGGTACTATCTTGGCCCTAGATCGACCGAGCACCATGCCCTGAACAACGCCAAAGCAAGCTTCTGGCATTCTTACGTTGTTGAGAAGTATTCGAAGGTATGTGTGTACTTGAAATCACTTGTCTCACTCTCATCAAATACTGCGCCTGCAGCAAGCAGTCTACACAAGAATGATCATTCCAAAAGCCTCTACGACAATCAAAATAGAAAGAAAATGAGAAGTTCATAAGAGTATATTTCTAGCTTCTCCAGATAGGCACAATAGCTATCTGCAACTCTTGAATCTTAATCTGTACAAAGAGGTTGATGAAAACACATGGGTATAGCAATCTGAAACCTCCACCTTTCCCGTGATAGAAAGAAAAAAGAAAAAAGTTTTTGAAACCGTTTTCCTTATTTTTTTGGGTGGTGTATCCGTTGTTTCTTTCTGTGTTTTTTTAAATTAATTTTTTTTTTAGGTACGGAGCATCTCCCGGACGAGCTTCGAGGCCCGCGAGAAGATGGTTCCGAACCATATTAACATGTTGTTTTGGTAGAACAGGCGAGGGCGACGGGGAAGGGGAAGGGGAAGGGAGAGGATGACGAGGGAGGGTAAGGGGCATCAAACAAAGGAAAGGGGATATGAAAAACAATATTTCGAGGGCAACAAAATAGTGATCCCTATTAACGTATGCCAAACACACGATCTCACCATCACCAACTAGGGTGCTTTGCAAAAAAAAAAAAAATAAGGAACTCAAAAATGGGGGAAATGCAGAAAAATATGACAAAGAATATGCAATTTATAACTCGAACGGCTCGCGCTGCAAATGCTAGATATGAGAATAAATGCTTCTTGGAAACAACACCCAAGTAGATGATGATCTGCGAAATGAAAAAGAAACAGCGAATAAAATGGGTATGCAGTTTTTAAAACACATAAACGAAAAGAAATGGCCCATGTTCAAACTCACTCGAGTCCGGAGACCATGGTGAACGGGAAAAAGAAGTGTATGTTTCAAGGATAGGCGGGAGACAGGAAGACACGGGATCGCACAAGGTGAGAACCTCCATCGGTCCAGCTGATCGGGCAAGGATTCTCAACTGCCACTCCGTCATCGCAACATCCGAGTTTAGAAGCCCGTCTGGAAGGCGATCTGAGGCTGCGGCTGGAATTGTTGGACATACGTGGCCTCGGCTTGATGATAAGGCTGGGAAGTCACGCACTGCATGGTAGGCGGGGGAGTCGGCGAGGCGCACATGGCTCCCTTGACGAAGTGAGAGTTTCCAGCATGGGCAAAGGCCTCATTCTCAGGAGTGATGGGCGGTGTGAGGTAGCCTGCCATGTCCGAAAGGTGGTTGTTCTTTTGCGGAGTGGCCAGGCCAATCTCTCCGTTATACGGCTTTGATTCGGCAGAGACTTCCGACGGGGGAGACGGCGGGGTGTAGCTGGCAATGGAAGCCTGGCGGGCCAGGAACTGCTCGAGGAGCTTCGAAACCCGAGAGTAGTGAGCCGACGAGTACTTCCGAGCCAGGACCTGAGACGGCTGGTGAAGCTGTTGCGACAAGCCAACCAGGGTCATCGAGTCGTACTGAGCAGCCCACTCGGTGTGACGAGGCTGAGGGCGGTTAAGGATGCAGCGGGAGAGAGCCAATGATGCACGGGCAAGGTCTGATGGAGGCTTGGAGACGAACTCGCGGTGAAACAAGGCAATTTCCAGGATGTAGAGAGCCAAGTGCTCAACCTCAGGTTCGTAAGGGGAGTCCATGACAGCGACCTGAAGAAAGCTGTCCACGGTCGGGTGTCCAATGGTCCAACCCAAGGTCTGGAGGACGTGCCACTCCATCTGGATGAACATGTCGTCGTCGTACAGCGAGCAGCACATCGACTTCAGCTCCTTAATGGTAGGCACACGATCTTTCTTGTCGCCATACTTGGCGGCAATGAGAAGGGCTGCGCATCCGACGAGCTGGTAATGTCTCTTGTACACGACACGCTTGGAGCAGTATCGGTCCAGAAGATTGATGGTGAGAAACAGCGTTGTAGGAAGAAGCTGGAACGCAGTGTGTGCTTCGATCAGGAAGTCCAAAAGGTAGGGACGCATGAACCATTGGATCTCGGTTTGAATATCGATCGATTCCACATCCGGAAGGGTAGAAGCCTGTAAAAAGTACGATTCCAGCGGTCAGCCCCTTTTTCCTTGATCCAGGAGTTACACACGGTCCAAGGGACGACTCACTTCCATATCCAACATGTGAGACACGATGTCCTCACGCAATTCATCGCTGGTCACCTTGGACAGTTCATCCGCAATGGCATATTGACGTTCACGGGCAATGAGCCTGGCATGTTCCTTGGGGTCCATCCGGGGTACACGGAAGTCATCGTATGTCTCCACGAAGAAGGTATCGCAAGGCTGGTAGCTGGATGCAGGGCGATGGAAAGCCATGGTGTCGAATAGGAGAGGAATAGAGTACTCAAGTCGAATAACAATTAGATGTGCAGGGTATTAGAGAATGAGCGGAACCTGACAAAGAGCCGTGTCTATCAGGTAACGACGGAATTAAGAGAATGACAGTCGTCGAAGATTAGGTGTAAGAATAATGAACGGAATTAGTTGGACGTATTAAGGAACGGCCAGTAGAGACGATAGTCTGAATACTGTGAATAGCAAGGCGGAAAAAGAAGGCCAGTTAACCGGACCTGAAATCCTGTCGCCAGAGCTGTGACCACTGTATTAGTAACCGAGTATTAAAATAGATTAAAAGATTAAAGTATTAGGCGTAATAAAAAGAGAAGGAAGGAATTTGCACGGAAATGAACGAATTAAAATGTTAAGGCAGACAAAGTGTAAAGTGCAATAAGGAAAGACTTTAAACGAGTGTGAAGGAAGGCATAAAACAAAGAAGGTTCGATATGAGGGTGAAAGGGAGAAGCCCTCCTTGAAGAGGAAAACGACGAGTACTAACCCAGATTAAGGCCTTCGGGCAGAGGGCACTTGTGCAACCCTTACCGTGACGGCGAGTCTGGCATCTAGGCTGAATGGAGACAGAGGAATGGCCTGTCAAACTGGAGACTGGATACCAGACCACAAGGCAAAGGACGAGTCAACGTCTTTACCCCTAGGAACTGGCACTTGAAGAATTGCGGCCTTTTGTGTACTCCGGGAATGTGGAACAGGATACCCTATGAAGGGGGTAGGGAGATCGTCAGGGGAGGAGCAATGGGTAAGGAAAAGAAAGGTCACCACGTACAGCTCGCGGAGCAGCGTCTTTCTCACTCTCACTCTTCTCTCTTATATGGTGACGGTTATCGTGTGCACGGTTGAAGCGACGTCTGGGATAGGGAAAGGTGTTCAACGGGCGAAATCCACATTAAAGGGATGTAAAAATTCTTCGTTGACCTGACGGGCAGAAAACCAGACGTTAGCCAAGAAGATTCTTCAGAGATGGTGCAACATCGAGAAACCACAGAAACACCCGTAAGTAAGATTGGTATATCTCAGGTATGTGGTGACGGTCTTCGAGGCATGCTCCGCGGTCCTGTACATTCCCCGTCAAGCGTCCCCAAACCCCCTTTCATCTCTCCAAGTCATACGACCCAGTGGTTCTTTTCAAGCTATCCAGAGAAATTATCACCTGGACTCCGTGCCCATTGCGTACTCCGTACACCTGGCCGGGTGTCCAAGATCGATGGAACATCGCATTCCAATTGACACGTTTCATTTCTTTCCTCTTTACCAACACATGGCATTATGGGCAACCGCAATTCAAGCACCCTTTCTCAAACTTGGGACTCCCAGACTTGAGAGGGGTTTCGAAGGTGCACGGCGGGAACCGGGGAAATGCCGTGGCCAGCCATTGCGGACTGACACTCGAACTTGCAGCACGAAGCATTGTGACCACACAGACGACATCCTAACGTCCAATTCGACCATCAAACAGACACAAAGCGGACGAGATATACTCCAACACCACTTCCGATATACACCACACAAAAGGAACGAAAGAAAAGATAAAAAAATTATTCCTCACCTTTCACCGACTCACAACCGAATCATGTACACCGAAAACGATCACTGGTGGTCTTCGAATCTGGGAAACTGTCCGAAAGAATAGAAACCACCCTGTTCTGTCGCTCTTCTAGCCGGCAGAAGCTGAATCAGGAGAATCTGAACCGTCGAGGTCACGAATCGGGAAGGACGGCGGCGGTAAAGACTTCAGGGGGAGGGACGTTCGGCGTTTGAGCTAACAAACGTCGAAGGACGAGGTCGAAGCAAGAAGCTCGACTCGAACACTGGTTCAGTAGGGCAGAGGAAGAGAGGTCGACTATTCAATCGACCGGAATCTCGACTTTGCCTGTAGGACCAGTCTCAGAACTCTCCGAAATGGAATTGGCGGGGAGGTGGTGGAAGAGGAAAGGGAGAAGAGAGATGAGAAAGGGAATAGAAGAAGAAGAAGAAGAAGAAAAGGAGGAGAGAAAAGACGAGGAGTTGACTCTCTCTCCAAGCGGGTGTGGAGGAAGGAAAAGGGAAGAGAGAAACGAAGAATTAAAGAGGCTCGACAGAGAAAGAGGATCGCTGCAGCTTACAGTCACTAGTAGTTCGTATGTATGTACGTGTGTATGTATGTATGTACGGTACTTGTATGTATGGTATGTAAGTACAGTTGGAGGTGTGTATGAATGATACAGCGAGTTGATCGACCGGATCCGCTAGTTCTGCTTCACACCGTCTAATTCGGAGTTTTCTAGCAAAATCATGGAAAGGGAGGATGTGAAACAGAATAGACTCAATTCCTGGCCTGCTCACCAACCACGCCATGCAGGAACAGAGGGCACAGTTGGACAGTTGAGTATGCCCAGTGTGACTGGAAAGTAAGCCGATACCCATTGGTAGTTACTAGCCCTTACTGTACGTATCTGTGTATTATGGTACTGTCAATACCCCGGCTGGCCTCAAGTATACAACCTTCCACAAGTCTACGGTAGTTTATGGAGTGTTCACTATTCACCACAGCAATAAAAGACAAGCAAAGGAAGACGGTCAATTCATTGGATGCATTGGAGTTAGATTGCCCTCTCCTTTGTTACCTAGCCCTCTCGCCAGCCCAGCGGCCGCCCTTTTCCAAGTGGAGAGAGGGCTGATCTCTGGTTATTTTGCAGCAGCCATTGAATGCATTTCTTTCATTATTCTCTTCTTTCTCCCTGATTCTTTGACCTCAGCAGCAAACTCCTCGGTGTTATAATCACCGTCATACATCCAATTCAGTGTGATTGTACACATCGCAATGATAGTCTATTTTGACTAGCTACAATGAAGGCAGAAACTCCAGACATTACATAGTCGCACGGCCAAAACCTGGACCATACCGGAGTAGCATAATAACCAGGACATTACCCGAGATGTCCTTTCCCCTAATCTCGCTGCTATTATTGTTGTGCCTGTTATTATTATCGTCACCTCCGGAGTAAGTACGGGGTACCAAGTTTGTAGCTTACTGGTCCGTACCCGGCCGTTCCCATTAACCAGACCAGCGACAGATACGTACATACACGGTCGCTCCTGGTCAAAGTCGATGATTGCTTCCTTGACGCCAGGAATCATGGTCTGCCATGGTTGAACTTCTCTCTTTCCTTTTCTCCCTCGCATGTCTTTTCCGCAACCAATCCTCAGCCACGACTTACGTTTCGGCGTCATCGTCTTGATCCTTTTTTTAGGGGCTGATCCTACTACAACCTGACAGGGATTGTTCAACTTATCTATCGAACAGTTACCCGGAGTATCCGTCCTTTGCTTTTCCCGCTCTCATTGATCAATCACCCATAATTTACATAGTCGAGGTTGTCCCGGCAAAGCAAGCCAATTGCTGGCTAAGAACTGAATTAAGCCCCTCTCCCCTCAAACGTACATGAAATAGTCATCCATGGCACCGATCCTATTTAACTCTCTTTGGTCGCGATCTGACTTGGACGCGTCCCGGTCATCGTCAAGGTACAAGTACTTTACAGGTGTAAACATCTGTTTACCGGGTCGTACTTGTATGTAGTCGTGATTGATTCGCGTCTGAGCGCGCGATAGCCTCCGTATTGCGCTATGTTGCCTATTCTAGTTATGTTATCGTGGACGTCAGTCAGCCCCAGATTTGAGACTTATGGGGACTGTCAAATTCTCACTGTTCTGCCTGGAGCAGTATCATATCCTAGACAGGCTCCTTGCGTTTCCATTCTCGTCATTCATGACCCCTAGCAATATCCGAATACTGAGTCTGATGCAAGTAAAATCGCGTTTGCCACTGTTCTGGTATGTTGATCTTACCTTCGGAAAAGGTCATGGAACATCAAGTCAAGGGATCTACTACTATGGGGTATCGTATCATCAGGAAAGTCCGGGCGAAGTGAATTCCATCATTGCATCACCGACTGGCGGGTGAGATAGAGATGAAACTCAAACAAGCTCAAGCTATGGTTCGGAATATTCGATCCTTCATATTCCGTAGTTACCGTACAAGTACAGATATTCGTACACGTAGAACAGTGGCTAGCCTAATTGATGTCTCGCAATCGCAAGACACATTTAGTGGTCCTCCTTGGTCTATCCTAAACCTTCTGTCACACCGTCGGGTATGAACGACAGGCCTTCTTTTTCTCGACAACCAACCAACCAACCAGTCTGTCAGCGAGAAATAAGAATCGATGGATCATTATTTTTGGAAACAGAATTGGCGCATCTTGCATGCGGATTGGGTCGGGTTGTCCTCCGGGGCGCGATGGAGTCATGTATGTATGCACATCACGATTCCGGCGCGGCGTTAAGGGGTACCCGTAGCATCAGCATTCGACAGAGACGTGATTACAGGCTGCTCTGTGAATTAATGTTGTATAGTTTAGGATACTAAAACTATCATTCTGCTGTCGTTCCTTTGTTGCTTCGTCAACAATAGTCGCTAGACTTACATCCACCGTTAGCTAGTGACCAGGATGGCATTAACAGGGATCGATCAATAACCCGGATCCTGCAATAAACTCCCACGTTACCCCTGGCTGGGACTAGTATTGCAGCGTACAAATCGAGTGCATAATTATATGCTTCGCTTCACTAGAATTCTCTGTGCAGAGTCGGAAGTGACCCCCTACGGGTTCTGAAAACATATCCGGGGTAGCATCACTTTCAAGAGAAGCTCACCGTATTTCAATGCGATACCACTATCATCAGTTATATCATCGGTTATACTCTCGTAGTTCTTCATGATCATCAGGAACCGAACAGCAACTTCTCCTATCCATCCCCTTGCTGCGTACCTGCATTTATTTGTAGTTACATGGGGGGACTATTCTGCGTTCCTTGCTGTTAGCACTATTGATGGACTCTGTGGTACAGAGTACTCTGTACATTTCTGCAGTATTCCCCTGACGTTTCTGACCATACCGAAGAGTGATATTCCATTGAAAGTGAATTTGTTCTTGTTCAAGTTCCCTTCGTACGTATGTTGTCATAGGCAAGGCGGCAGATATATATATGCACTGCACTCCGGATACCCCGTACATACACCTATTGTTGTGCTCTGTATAGATTCAACAATTCTGCACAATTACACATCCTTAGCGTCTTGCGATTTAGCGATATGCTATAACCCATAATTCCATCAAACACACCGTAATACAAGTACTTTTCCCCCGGTATACCTGTATACATACAAGCGTTTTGTTTTACACCGCTCAGACAAGACTGCTATCCATACACCGTACTCTGTACTTCGTACACCGTACAGTGACCGAGTACAAGGTATCGGAAGAAAGAGAACAAAATATATCCACAGCGGAGACTGCGAAAGAAAAAAAAACAAAAGAGCCCACTTGTCAGCTCCGTTCCTGCCAGAAAGCAGCAATATCCAATATCCAAGCCGGTTCTAAGGCTGGTTGTCATAGAAAAAGAAGAATTATGGAAACATGAAAAGTTCTGCAGCCCCGCAATTTCGACCGGGCCGATGCTGTACCAGTACAAGCACAGACGAGTACTGAAGACTTTACAGTCGACCTCTATCGAGATGATGAGAGCTAGTTACTGCTTTGAGATTCCTTAGGTTTTCGATTCCTTTCTTCACCCTTTGCCAAAAAGGGTCCCTGAACAGCTTGCAATACCGCGCTGAAGTAGCGGTAGCCCGGAAGACAAGCGCAAGCGGGGAATTTCACTAGTATGCATACACGTAGAACAAAATGGGGTACGATGGACTTGAATCCGAAAATCGAGTATGCGGTGTGGGTTGGACGTTGAAAGTTTCTCGGCTGTCAATAGTGGCCATAAACGGTTGGGAATAAAAGTACCCAGCATACGGATGTATCTCTATAGTATTCTACAGCAGACCACAGGATGCATATAGAGTGCAGAGTACTTCTACAGAATACATCCCAGGCCTTGGATAGATGATATCGAATAACTCTATCGGATTGGATGGTAGTCTAATGTTCCGTGCGATATTTCCGCGGATAGATCAGCTTTGATGAATTGTTTTCTGTCCAATAGCATCCGGATTTCGTAGCATAGTACAAGCCCATGCTGTGCCCTGACCATGAGCTAGATCACCTTCCTGTATAGAACCTCAACATGTGTATGTTAGAATGGCGGGATATTGGTAAGATACCGAAGCCACGGAGTATACACGAATACTGGGCAGTACCGCTTTTTCGACGGAGAACGAGTACAAGTACATACAGAGTACGCTAGTTTCTTGTACTGGTGTTGGATCCGCTGGAACAAAGACGAGTATTTGAGTATCTGAATTGAAATGGATTTCGGTATGTCCTGAATTCAATTGAGATAATTCGAGGTTCAGAGGTACTGAAACAGTTGACAAAGCATACAGTCAGGCCGAGTTATGTCGTCATATAAGCACATACATAGCGATGCGACTCGAAGACATTCATAGTAAAGCCAGTTTCCAATGGTTGTCTACAGCTGTCTACCGATACTGTACCATCTAACCGAATATAGACTATGGAGCTGTCATGAAAAGAAGAAATTTCTCTCCAACGCAACGAGTAAAAAGTCCCAGAAATAAGAGACAAAACGAATTCAAGACAAATATTACCCTTTCAAGAATCTTCCAGCTGGGCCCTGCGGAGTATTGAACCATGGTTCATCGAAATTTTTTTCTTTTCCTCCGACGCCTTCCATAACGGTCTTTTCCAGGTTGATATTAAGAGCTCCGAGTCTCTGACTATACTTGTGTGTGTGTGTGTGTGTGCGATACATACGGGGTTACTATACATACAAACTTTCCATACCGCATACAAGCTGTACACGCTAAGCTGGGAATAGACTAGTCATGAACACTAACAGTAGCATGGATCCACTATGTGCGCTAGTCCGAAAGGGGTTAAATTAGAGCTGCTTCGCAACTTAAGCCGCATTCAACTTTGCCGCGGCGAGATTTAAATGAAGATTGCAGATTTATTCATTCAGTATTGATGTTATTGAATACGGTGACAATGGATCATTGAATGCATAGAATGTCTATAGGTGACTGATGGGGCATCGAATCGCGATGTTGGCAGTGTCCTTAGCGTCGCAGTGAACATAACCGACATTCTGCCAATGCCTCTTGATGACAGTGAAACGAGTCTGCTGGGCCGATATTTGGCAATGGCAACAGCGTGAGCTAGCGCGCGGTAGCCGATGATCATGTGATTTTCTTAGACCAGCTATGTACGAGGATTCCGTACTCTGTAATCTGTACTGACTCTTGAGCAGTCTATCATAACGTCATTGACGGGTATTTGTCGCGTCCCACGTTTCGACTCGCAATTCTGGAATTGCGCGTTCAAGATCTTTATCGGTTACTCGTGCTTACAGACAGTACGAGTACAAGTACTCCGGACTCGATGGCAGTGGCTTGTCAGTGTGATCTGACCTCCCTGTAATACTACTGCCAATACACCCTACCCAAAAGGGAACATGACATAATGCACAATCGGGATGCTTGGCACCGAATCCGCGAGATGGCCTCGACACGCGCTGATTCGACCGACGCGCCATTGCCGATCGGAGCGTGTTAAATTGGCTCGAACATGGGGGAGTCTAGACGAGCCAACAGGAAGGTTGCCACGGGGAGTCCGGGCATAATACGAGTACCTTCCCAGCTGAGCAGCAGCAGAGCTGTTCAATTTAGAAGTTAGAATGATTCAGAAGGAAGGGAAGCACGTGATCGCCTAGAAACGATAGACAAGGCTCCCTAAACCTGTTATTTCCCAACGCCAGGACCACCCACCCTGGCCTTTTGAGCCACCTCCTGAACCGGAACCAGCAAACAAGGCGATGGATTTGCCTTAGCTTACGGTACACACGGAGCTGAAAAACATACGGAGTACAAATACCAATGTGGATGCGCCCGATCAAGCTATATGCCTTGATCTCCGAGCCGTGGATTATTGATGGCAATTTCCTAGAATAGACACGAATACAGATGGTGTTGGTTAATTGTCGCTATCCGGGCTATGCTCCGAAACATGTGTGTGTCGGTTGGGATTATTCGAGAATAATTCGATACCTGGAGTTCATAACTACTCCTGAGTACAGTGTGCAGAAGTACTACTATTCGCTGACTGTAAGAGGTGGGATCATCGACCGGAAACAGATGCTGGTTCAATTGCAAACGCGGTGAATCAATTGGAGGTAAGTTATCAATCTATGCTGTACGAAGTATCGTGACTGAGACATATTCAGACGTCTTAGGAGAATTGGCATACGGTCGCAGGTTGACACTCTTGATCCAGATTATCATGTCTAATTCAGATAACACCGGGTTCCTACGTGGGCGTTCTTTGAGCCTTGAACCATGGGATGCCAAGTTATGCGGTCGGAATTCAATCCCTCGGGCCGTGCAAGGCATATGCTTGAGGACTGTGTCGAGTCACGGATATCGACAGGAGATCTGGCACCATTGTGGTAAACTTGTAGGACATCTCGCTGGCTTAGCGCTCTCTTATCAGGCAAGAATACACATCTTGCATCAATCTCACCACCGGCATCAGTACACCTGAGAATCTACTAACTGGCTATCGTTCTGCCACGTTCGAGAAGTCGATCTAACCAAAGCAACTGAGCATAGACAACCAATGGATCACACCTGTCGAAGTACTCATGTTCTACAGTACAAGACTAGACAAGGCATACAGGTCTGGATCTCTAGCTCAAGCGCTTCCAAGATGATGACAAAGAAATGCTTATTTATGGTAACGCTCTGTGCTACCATGTACTACTGAGTTAGAAAGCGAGTGCCTAGGATACTCCATACACGCATACGAAGAGCTCTTCTTTAGGCCAATGGATTAGACACACAGCCGTAAGTTCAGATTAAGCGGCGGGTAATTCCCGGTGCAGACCTAGTTTTCAGCTCATGTTACATTGGGATGTGGGCATCAATAAATAAGAAGGGGATTTTTGCCTTCAAATTCCACCAAATACAACCATAGCATGCTTCGTATTGGCTGATAGCGACATACTAGCAATCATGATGACTGTGCACTACGCTTCGTAACGCTTCGCAGTAATACAGAGGCACCGCCGTCATTATATGTGCAGGATGCAATAATCTACCATAGCCACTTCAGCTAAACACCAACAAGGCAAAATACTCGAGAAACCAATATCCGTCAAAATGCGCTCTCGTAGCCACCCAAAACTAGCCGCCATAGATAAATTACCCCTCGAACCAATCCCCCTCAGCCCAAGCCGCAGCCTCAGCCTCGCCATCCCCGTCAACATGCATAATCAACTCAAATATACCACCTTACCGCTCCCCCCATACTCTAATGCTTACATACATGTGCGCAACAAAACCAGGAACGACTCCTGCCCTATCATTGGATAATCAGTGCGCTCGATCTGCCATGCCTATACTTACGCCAGTTATCTGAAACGACTAGGGCGAGTGACGTGGCGGGCTTGGAGGGGGTTGATTAGCGATGGGACGGGGTTCTCCGTGGTGTAGACATGCATGTATATGTACGGAGTGCATGGGGTAATTTGGGATCTATGTGTCGATTGCGAATGTGAGGTGTGTTTGTGGTTGAGTGTTCATATCTGCGTTCTGTGCGCTCAGCCGATGCAAGTAATTATCAGGAATAAGCAAGTTGGTTGCAATGGAAGAAGAAATGAGAGAGTGCATGTGTATTTGAATGATCGCTGACGGCTATCAGAACCTGGCATTACCCTCCATCGTACGGAGTATTACTGTAGTCATAAGTACTGCCAGCCCTGATCACAAGTGAATAACTAGCATAGCTCGCATCGGTCTAGAGGAAGAGCCCTAAAGCAGTTAGTGAATGGAGACAGAATCTTTTCGCGTGCTTCACAGATGCTATCTCTTCCCTGGACTGCACTTAGCCCTATGATAAACCGTACGAGGCTGTGCATCACTGTTCTATACACGCTCTATATACCTACCAGAGGGCTCCAAATACTGGAACAAAAAGTGCAGTACCAGGGATAAACCTGCTAAAACCAGTCAACAACATCTTTCAAAAGAAATCATTGTTGACATGATCTTGATGTATCCGTGTGACATCTATAAAGCGGGGGACTAGCGCACTGCGCTCAATTCCATTCTGTGCGATATCAAGAATGTGTTTTTTTGATCATTTAGGCCTGGCAGGAGCTGCCATGTGAAATTACTATTACTGCGGGAATCAATACACTTATACCGGCGTAGTCAGACACGACATGAATGAACACCATCCACGAGGAAATTGAAACTCACACAAGGCCGCAGTTTTGAGGACTGAACATTAAGACTAGAGCTACAGAGAACGTTTAGGATAGCTTTCGTTTGGACCCGTCAAATTTCTAGAACTCACTGCAGAAATCCCATCAATTTTCTGGTTATGATTTTCCTAATAGATCATGGGCAATAAAAAAGGTCTCTCAAGTCATTGTTCCTGTTCCTCTTCATAACTGTATCCACTACTGACCTCCTTTGGTGGACTAGCGATGAGAACTCACATTGTTGCTCAGTGGTTCTACTTCCGGTACCGGGACATCAAAGAGCATGTCTTCAAGGAAAATGCGCAGTTCAATGTTTAAGCTCTCGTTGAGACCAACACAGAGATAAATTCGACAGGCCAGCAGGTTTCTTCCAACCATATCAGGCGCAACATTCTCAGTGTCGAAAGACAAGAGCCGTCTAATGTTACAAGATCAGGCTGGCACCCAGTATCTCCTTTGCTTAACAATGAAGATGATGCATACACTCTTGATACGCTCTCTACATACTTAGTAAAGTATGCACCAGGTAACCCTGAAGAGCAGGTATCTAATGAGAGAGGTGTTCAGTACAAAGCTAACATATTAGTACTATTGACATAGCGATATTCGTCAACCCCACAGGTTTGTTCCATCAAAGCCTCCAGAGGACAGTGAACCCCGGTATTATTAGATTGACATGACACAAAGCAATAGCTAGAGTTCCGGCTCTGACTAAGAGTGTTCCATGTCATAAGCAATCCCTTCCCAGACAGAATCAGCAAACTTCAGAAGCGTGTCTTGGGTGAAGTGAACATCACGCTGCGGGCCCATTGAGGGTCTTCTAAACATAGTTTTGAAAGGAATAATCAGCTCGTTACAAGGTGTGACGGTCCCAGATTGCGGATCGATAGCGATGCCGGTGATGGTCTTGTCTTGGCTGTTGGTGGTGAGAGTGCTATTGCGCGTGGCTGTCGGAATATCTCTCTGCAACGCTTGACCTTGAGGGTCTCCCATTTTGTGACGGTCATTGCTCTTTTCCACTGTCCTGGCTGGAACGCAGGGGCGCAAGTGGTGATCACTGTGGAAAAATCGCTCCCAGAAGTCTGAATTTACTCGTACACACTACGATGTAGTCCAGACTCGTGTTGAGCCATCCCAACTTCCAACACAACGGTAATGGGGGCACCACGACCTGCCGGTCTCCAGCAACTCTCTGGCTGCCTTTTTCATGAGCCCAGTGTGTTCAATGGTGATATTCCTTTAGTGAAACCTTCTGGCTCAAGCCCTAATCTGATGGACTGAGTGACCAAAAATGATCGAAACATGCCAATAATCAGTGCATGGCTCTGACGGGTTTTTGGTAAATGAATCGTTCGTTTCAGTATTGTAGCAAAATCTGGCACACCCAGCAGCCTTGGAGTTTTCGGGAAAGATTTTGAGTTCAAATTCTTGTGGTGAGACGTTTTGGAAGACTGTATTGGGGAGTGGTTGAGTCGCCTGCTGCCAGGGTGGACCGGTCCTCCGAGAGAATATAGATGAAGCAATCAAGGCCTGGGTATGGCAGGTCACTCTTCTCGCAAGGCATGTCTTTCTTGTTGAAGAGCGGTGGGGGTAAACATGATTAGATGGGGTCTGAAGTAGAAATTTAGAGTTGTGTGATGACTCGACTGTAGATATCAAGTAACCTATTGATGCCTGGACATTCAGATTACTGATATAAGGTAGATTAAGGAGACTACAGATTAACAACCTTCGTATCAACCGAGGCCGACAAGCAAACATGATGAAAACGCCTCCACAGCATCTCCCCCGGCACACAAACTGCCGAAGTACTTCCCAGCATGCTTCATGAATTAGAAACTCCGGCTGCAGACGTCCCCAGCGCTCAGAACAAGTCGTCAGGTGACAGTTGCAGTCATCTGCTTAGTTTTCTTAATCAGACGGGGGCTGCACAATGTGATGCCAGAGGTTACGTAGCTTCCGACGCCGGTTAGGAAGGGGTGGCCAGATAGGGGAGTTGTGGGAGTAGCGGACACTCTCGAGTTAACTTTGGTTTGTTCAAAACTGGTATTGATTCTTGATAAGAGACAGAATGGACTTTGACGGACTCTCGGTACCAAGTGTGCTTCTGATCGTGGCATTTCACGCCGCAAATGATACAGCCCTCTTCCATTATCACTGTCAGAGGGTATCCCTAGATAGGTAAGAAGAAAAGGATGGAAAATGGTTTAGTTAGCAAATGCACCATTCGCAGGCCATTAATAGCAGTTGTTGGACCTATCCCAGACAGCAGATTGGTCCAAACATAGCCTTGCTGACGCGAAACGAGACAAAGAAAGGCAAAAAGGAAAAGTCGAAAGCACGATGAGGTTGAATTCGCCTTGTCATCTGATCCAGTTCTTTCGCCGTATGTACAAAACAGATATTTTTGGTGCAAAAGAATGCTCGAACAATAATTAGAAAGTGCTGGTGCTGGATCTTGCTAAATACACTTCGATCCAAAAAATTACCCAATCCAATCTTCTCAATTCCTTCTCTATGAATAGTCCCGCACATAACGACCAGGCAGCTCGATATCCCACGTCGGCCGTTCAATAACGGCAACCTCTAGACTGCTATCTTTGTCGTTCTCTTCCACAGCCTCATCAGCCAGCGGCACGATACCCAGGATATCACGGTACTTGTAGGTGTGCCACCACCGGCGCGGAGGCTGAGTAATGCGATTGGCAAGTTTCTGCGCTGCGGGTGTTTCAAGCTCCTGACCCTCGGCCTTGCGTGGCGTTGCCGTTGGCGTGTCCGCAACGAGTCCATTAATAGCGGGGAACCGTTTATCCTGTTTATCCTTTTTGGGTGTTGTAACAGTATGGTCTCCCATATTACCTTCTCGTCGGAGTCGAGCCAGGCCCGCGTCATTGCTGGCCGCGTACGCCTCGTCGCGATCGTAGGCATCTTCGTCATCGCCATCTGCGCCGCGCGGGTGCTCCTTGTCCGTCGAGATCCATTCGCCCTGCGACTCGTCGGCTCCAACGACCTTCCGGTACTTGGGGTCGAAGTAGACGTCTGCCTGGGCCAGAGGTATCCGGTCACCGGCACCAGTGTTGGGTTTCTTGCGGTCGTTCTCGCCCTCCTCTTGTGCCTGGCGCTTGCGTTTCTGGGCCGAGGTGCCCTTGGCTACCTGTCCCTTTGCGCCCTCCTGGGCTTGCTCGGTGGCTTCAAATTCCTCCGGCGAGGGGAAGTCGTGTTTCAAATCGAACATCCACAGCCACGAGGAACCGTATAGCCAGAGTCGTTCGCGGCCTCCCGATAGATCCCATAAGCAGCCCATGGCACGGTCTTTGACGCCCTTGAATTCTGCGGGGAGGTATGCCTTGGGGTTTCTCCGGGACCACTCTGAGAGTTTGCCTTCGAAAGCTTCAAATTCCACCAATTGATGCTCACTTGTAAGTGCCATCAACCGGTTTTCTGTGGTTGCAACGCCGTTGGTACCATTCGTCAGAAGCTTGTCGTCAGCTTTGTTCTGGGGGCGGAATGATAGGAGAACCACTCCTCCCTTGAGACGAGGGATTGGAGACTCTGCAGCGGCGAGACGCCAACGCTCGCCTTCAATGATGGGCTGCTCATCCTCGTCATCTGATGATTCGTCGTCGGACTCTGCAGCCCCGTTGGCCTTGGGCACGGGCTTCGAGTCCGAGTTTGCCGTCTCCAGTACCCAGCTATCAATGCATCCAGACAAGTCACCGACAGCCAAAATATTGCTATTGTCAGAGAACACGACACTTCGAATCGTCCGCTCGAACTCGCCCAGGGTCCCGTGAGACGCTTTCTCGTGTCGGGTGTGGCGCGCCGCGCGGTTGAGTTTTGTAAGTTGAGGAAGGATCTGAGGTTTTTCTTGAGGGGAGGACGCGGGGCTCAGCCTCGCAAGGTAGATGTCGCTGTTGGGACGGACCACAGAGATCCATCGACTGTCGGGGGAGACGGTCACGACTCGGGCTCCGTCGTCGGAAAACGCGGCAGGAACATCCAGCTTTTGTACACGTAAAGCACCCTTTTCGTCGCCCTTGCGCCGTCTGACAGCGAAGACTTTGACGTCGGATATCGTAGCAACAACGAGAATCTTTCCGTCAGGGGAGAGCATAGCGGAAGTGATGTTTTCCTCGCCCTGTTCATATCGTGTTAGAATCGTTATTCGTATCACGTCTTTGTTTCGCTCTTACCTGAACCAACACCTTTCCGACAAGTCGATGCCTTTGCCCATCGACGTTCTCATATGAAGATGTAGGGCCACGCGACACACGCCAGATGCTAATCTCTCTATCCCAGAAGCTCATGACCAACCGAGACGAAGGAGAAGAAGCAAGCTGGGGGATTTGAGGAAGATTCGACAGCTTCCTGTGGTGCTCTTTACCGAACTCGCGCAGTGGCAAAACAATTGGCGTAGCATCCGGGCCTATAGTAACCGACAAGTTAGACTTGAGTGGTAGTTGGGATAAAGTATCAGGACTCACCTCCAGACACGATGATACTGATTTCCTTGGTCTCGTAGACCGCAAAAGTCTTGACATCGTGGGTATGGTATCTTCGATGCATCACCTCAGCCCAGCGGACTTTCTTATCGCCCTTCTCTCCTTCCTTCTTCTTGTAGACAACAGTGCGTTGATCTGCGCCTCCGCTGACAACAGTGTCGCCATTAGCGCCCACGGCGACATCCAGTACATCCGCCAGATGACCCTGCACCCGTTGAATGAGAGAGTAGTTCTTCGCATCCCAAAACCGGATTTCACCAGCGGAGTCACCGGACACAATGGTACCGTCGGAAAGGCACTTAACGGACCAAACTAGTAATTCCTTCGGACCACCCGCTGGGCCCTTACCCAGCGACATTGTTCGCAGAAGCTGTCCATTCCGAATATCAAAGAGACGAATCGAGCTATCCGCATAGCCAGCCACGATGGTATTGCGATTCTGGAACGTAACGCTGAGGACTCTCGCTCTCTTGGTGGATGGCCGCACCAGCCGCAGGAATTTCACATCATTATCAGCAGTCGACAAAATCACAATCGACCCATCTGCACAGCCCGCCGCAAGGTGCTGTCCCGTGTATTCTCCCTCAGCCGGAGGCAGTAGCTTCCCATCCTTGCCCCGCTGCGTCGCCTGCCACCTGGGTTGCGCCGCCAAACACCAGATTTCACCATAGTTCCCACTTGAGTGCCGCAACGGACGACCCTGCTCGATATCCCACTCAGTCACTGCCGTCGAGTATCCAATACTGAACAGGCGCAGGCGGCCAGGGAGTTTGACGCCATCTGGTCCGTCTTCGGGGGGATCGAGAGTCCATGTGAGCCCTTCAATGCTCCGGTCTTTTCCTCCACGCAAGACTGTCTCCTGGAACCAGGCGCCACGCAGAGGGTTCCAGATCTCGATGTCGCCGTTTGCGCGACCAACCGCGAGTCGGAGGGTAGGGACACCTCGTCCAGCAACGCCGGCGGATGGAGGGTGGGAAAATGCAAGCGAATTAATCGCCTGGGGGTTGAAGGGAACGAAGCGACAGCGATGGATATCCATGATGGTGTTTATCTGTGAGTTATATCGAATGTATCGAGGTCCGCGAATTCGTCACGAGATTTTTTCTTGCCTTGTAAACGAAGCGAATAGGACAGAACTTCTAAAAAGATAGTCTAACCCGGCTCAAATTAGAGAGCCAAATCGCTCAGGCGGACATTCCGATCAATAACAGAATAAATAAAAGGGATTGAGGTCGACAAATACTGGCGATGCCAAAGCTCGAGGTCGGCTTGGTCGATGTTCTTTTTTTTTTTTTCTACGCCGGACCCGGACCCGCTTTTCGCCGCGAGTCACGTGCGCATTTATACAATTCTCTGTATAGCTTCATCTTATCCTGAAAGGGAAGCAGTCGGCATACTTAATACCCACTATCAAAACAGCTCATATATATACTCTGTCCACAAAGAGGTCACCTAGTTCACAATCGACATTGTTATGACAACAGCCTTTTCTTCTTTTCTCCCCTTTGGATTTGATATTTAAGAAGTTAGTCGTGAGCCCCCAAAATAATAGGCAGTAAACTTTGTTCCTAATGTCTGATATCTCCTTATGAAGATAATTTTCGATGACTTTATCTCCAGATATCAGGGGCACAGAGTACCAGCAGTAGCTCAAACAAGACTATCTACTGATTTGCATTCTTAACCGCAGATTCTTAGCTCTGCATTAAGCACCAATACCAGGGACATGGTCGCACCAAGTTACAAATTCCACCGAAACCCGCGACATCGTGGCGCCAGTATCTATGAAGCTCCGCAGCAACAGCCGCCTGATTAAGCAATTGGCAGCCTGCCTGAGCCATCTGTATATGGGCCGCCTCCCTAGTGTGTCCCGCAAATGTACCCGAGGCGTCGGTAACGACGAAGACGTCGTATCCTTGCTCAATCAAGCTAAGAGTAGGGAAAGCAACGCAGACTTCAGTCAAGACATCACTGCAACTAACATGTTAGGCTAGGTCTTAAGGTGCTTTTCAGGGCTTAGATACCTAATGACAACCTGCTTCCTGCCCGTCTTCTTCACAGCCTGCGCGAAGCCCTCGTTATCCATGGCGTTGATTTGTCCCGGACGTGAAATCACAGTCGCATTAGGAAGCCCGTCGTAAAGCTCCTTGACAAGCGGACCGTTCGGGCCTGTCTCGAACGAGCTGGAGGCCGTGTCTTTTCTGAGGTCAATCATCAAGGAATGTTAATTCAGGGACAATAAGTGACTTACCTGATGATCAATGAATAGGAAGATGCAATCATCTTTGTTGAGACGTTTGTACGCTGGTGGCATTGTGGATAGCTTATGGACGGATTACTCAAAAGTGTCAGAAGAAGAGCATGTTCTGTGAGCGTATAGTCGTGACAAATCATCTCATAACTACACCATCTCCGAGTGGTGTGGGAGCTTTATGCGATACTTGCTAATCATGTGTAATGATTCCAGAACATCCCGACCTTTCCCAACGCTCTAACGCATTCTCTGCAGCTATCACCTGTGACAGACGGGTAGCGTAGGCGCTACCTGTCCCGCAGGCCATCTGAATACACCCAGCACCAGCCAGTCGACCCAAGGGTTTGTATAGTAAAATGGAATCATAGAATGCATCTCGGTAGCATCGTCAATCTACCGAAGAAGTTATAGTGATAGCTGAATTGAGGTGTGCCCCCGAAACAGGACTCGTAGCAATTACGAATAAAGGAAGCATGAAAATCAGAATCATAGCACCGATTATGCTAGGTGAAACCGGGCCTTTATTCAGCATATCATCAGCAGTAGGTACTGATATCTCGATCTGCGCAGTTGTTTCTCCCAAAGAGAATTGACTTGAGGGAGCATAGGCGATATGATAGTGCCTACGAATACTTGAACTATAACAGGCTTCGATTTCATTCATCGGCTCTATTTATCGCCAAAAAAGCCCGCAATAATTTCGGCTTGGGGAACCGCGATAGGTCATTATTAGTTAATCTTAAGTTGACCTCATCGGCCTCATTGTTGCTGGCGGCGGCTTTATATATCGCCTGGTCGTTAGAATATCAAGCATGAGCTGCAGGGGCATATTTCCAATATCGCATCGCAGAAACCGGTAATATGTCAACGATCTTATGCTAATCTTAAGCTTACGAAAATGATCCACTTCGACCGCCGAAAACGGCTCAAAAAAATTGATCTGAGCGGAACCAAACTGAAAAATTCTCGCGGAATCTCTAGTTATATGTAAAGAAGATATCGAAGCTAGATAGCTACGATATCTTAGTCTATTTCGGATTCTCCCTTCTATGGGAGGGCCAAAAACCATGAGAACCGAGACACAGTCAACGCGTTCCGGCAACCACAATGGACCTCCTCCCCCAGATCAAACGCCACCGACGAGGTCGGGAGCCTTGCCTAAACCTCTGGGGCATGCCTTTCAAGCAACTACGAGACGTTTGCAGCTTAAGTCGGTCTTGGCCCAACTCACTTTGGATTGGCACACTGCTACGATGGCTATTAAAGCATCGATATCGCCCACCATCCTTTTATGTGTCATCCAGTCAAACGCATGGATCAATCTCTTTCAGACCCAGGCCTATTTAGCTGCGATCATGTCCACTTGTGTTCTGCCGACTCTTCCTCGGGCAAGACTGATCGAGTACAATTTTCAACTCGCGTTTGCAGTTACCCTGTCATACTGCTGGGTGCTACTTGGCGGCTGGTCTGGCTTGCAAGCTAGAAAACACACTACTAACGGGCCCGAGGAGCTGAAGGCCTACAACTCATCAGCCGAAGCCACCGGTGCTATCTTCTTAATGTTTTGGATATGGTGTGTTTTCACGCTGAAGTCGGCGTTTCCTACCTGGGCTATACAGTGCACCTGGGCTGGCATCTTTGCAGTCATCACGTTACCAATTGTTGCTCAAGCTTCTAGCATGCAGGAAATCATTGCTAAGAATAGCAATACCTTCGAGGCTTTTCTGGCCGGGCAGGCCGTGGGATTTATCAATGCTCTCATTATATTCCCGCAAAGCTGCAGAGGGGTTTTCAGGAAGGATATGAGAGTCTGTCTTGACGGAGTAGTTGCTGTTATGCAGGCTCAGAAAAGATGCATAGAAGACTTTCGATCAAAAAGAATTTCTGCTGAAGGAGAAGATGAAAGGAGCAACTCTGTCTGTCAACTTCAGAACGCGCTGCAGCTTCTCATTAACAGTGTCGTCAAGGCGCGTGCTGATGTTGAGTATGCCGAACGTGAGATGTCTTGGGACCGCCTTGATCACCAGCAACTCGAGCATATTGCTTCGATGTTGGTAGACCTTATCGCCCCGGCATCTGGGCTAGGCTCGGCGGCAAACATGCTGCAGCTGGCCGTTGATCGAGAGTATCAATTATCTAACGGCACCGAAGGCGTGAATAGTAGTGGTGAGACGGATCATAATTTGAAAGACGAAGAATACTGGCATAGCCTTGAGGGGGAAATGCATGAACAATCTTTCAGAATATCAGAGGCAATAATTGAAGGAGTGGAGCACGCCAAAATTCGACTAGAGTTAACAAAGAGCCGCTCCCCATTTGGCGGACCTCGTGCGAGAAAGACTGACGAGGAGAATCAGATGTTTCCAATGAACCCAGGAGAAGCCAGTTTTCTCGAATCATATCGAGACGTCTTCGACAATTGCTGCGTCCTAGGACAAGATAGGGATGGCGCGGATGGAGAGAAGCTGCTCGACTATTACGTCCGGCACAGACCACAAATCGAAGACCTAAGTCAAATTGCTTCAGAGGCACATCCTAATACTCTACGCTATTTTCTATTGCTACATGTAAGTGGTGGAACATGGGGTGTACGCCTACGGCATCGGTAGCTAATTAGCACAGTCACATACTCTCCTCTCGTTATTAGGAGACGAATTTCTCAAATTTCTCCTTTTCACAGAGGAGTGCCATACACGCCCGAAGCGTCTGCTTATTCCGCGGCTTAGACACCTCAGATATTGGCTTAACGTATTGTTTCACATTGCAGGTACTCGACAAGAAAGTAGTACTTTTCTAAGTATGGACCCTCAAACAAACGTTGAACTTGGTTCCACATTCTACAATCGAAAGGATCCGGACCATCTCCCACCTGCCAACCTCATGGAGACGGTTGGAGACAAGATTCGTAAGATCAACGCCGTCTTTCGCACCAATCATGCCGCATACGGACTTCGGGGTGTCTGTGCCGTTATGACCATATCCATCATGGCTTTCCTTCATGATTCGCAGAGTTTCTATTCCAGGCAGCGATTTCTCTGGGCGCTATTTGCCATTGTACTTTCTATGGGCCGCACTGCTGGATCGTCAACGTTCCTTTTATTGTGCCGTATACTTGGTACCATTGCCTCCATGATAGCGAGCTACATCATTTGGTACATTGTCGACGAAAAGACTCCTGGTATATTGGTTTTCGTCTGGTTGTGGTTCACTGTCATCGGTTTTTTCAGTGAGTCGTATCCATTCAGCAAGTTTGACCTGAAAACTCATTTTTAGTGATCAAATTCCCTAAATTCTTCAGTGTATGGTTCGTTGCTCTCATTACGACCATTGTGATGATAGCAAACGAACTTCAAGTCCGCCAGCTAGGGGCAGAAACGGTCTCTAAATCCGGACAAGCCGTCTATGCGCCATACATCATCTTCCCCTACCGACTTGCCATAGTCACTCTCGGCGTCGTTGTCGCGTATTTCTGGACACTCTTTCCGTACCCCCTGTCCGAACATTCTGAACTCCGGGAAGAAGTGGCCAAATCCATGTACGTTCTAGGAAGTTTCAGCCAATCCACCCAACAAACGATCCTCGCGAGACTCCAAGGCATCTCCGGCGATGTCAATGACAAAACTAGCCCCGGCTTCCACCTTCAAACCGCGCGGCGCCGCATCTTCCGCAAATACCAAACCATGAGCACCAGCGCGAAAACGTATTATAACTTCCTCGACTGGGAGTTCTCCCTCGGCGGCCGCTTTCCCAAGAAAACATACGGCGAAATACTCGCCATTCTCGAGCGAGTCAGCAGCTACCTGACCCTCTCGGGCTATGTGTCTTTGGCACTTGAGCGGCCTCCTACCTCTTCTGGCTGGTGGGCCGCCGACCAGAATGATACAGCTCAAGCCCATTTGACTCCTGGCGGTGTTACGACGAGAATGATCATTCTGCATTCTGCACTGAGTCGGGTTCATCCGCTGCCACCGCAGATGAAGGAGTTGGAAATCCCGAATCTGAACGAACTCTTGACTAGGGATGTACCCACGGAAGAAGGGTTTGCGGCTGCAGCTCTGATTCATACCGTTAATTGGTATTTGGTTCGCGATATAAATCGGCTCACGCAGTAAGCAGGACCCGTTGCATCGTTGCTACAGGATTTCTTTCTATTTCATACTAACATCTTTCTTGAGCAGGCTGGTGAGAGAGCTCGTTGGAGAGCTTGACTTTTCGTTTACAGTTGATACTCCGACCCTTGTCACTGTGTCAACCGTGGATACGACAAAGGGGGACCGCCAGGAAGGGCCCAGATATCCTGAAAAAGGGAAATGGGTGAACAGTCTAGCATGAAACGGACAACCTATCCTATATATACGATACAAACTTAGAATCGATATCAGGACTGCATAGCAGGAGATATCCAGGACGCTGTATTTGAACCTGGAACTCAATCAAGATTTAAATTACTGATCTAGCTGCAATCTAACCAGCCCGAATCTAATCGTTTAAAACACATAGCTAGAATACATATTCTACCCCAAAAGAAATACACAATCACATCTTCGCCCGGTTAGGGACCCGCAAAATACACCGCTGTGTCATAAAAGCCACCAAACAACCCCGTTCATCCCACGGCCTGCTCTCACTATAGGTGCGTTCATGCCCCGCACGATGGCTAACAGCCTCCCGCAAATGCCACTCGTCCATCTTAGGTTGTGGCGAGAAAATCCGCAGCGCAAAGTCCAAACTCGAACGTGCAGACACTTCATCGAAGAATATATGGTTGTGGGCCAGAAGTAAGAAAGACAAAGCCCGGTCCATGAGGAATGCTAGACTGGCGACTTGTTCTCCATCTGATTGTAAGGGATGCTTCACCCGGATCCAATCCGCGGATGATTTTGCTGTTGGCGCCAGTTGTGTCCTGAGTAGTTTCTGCACTCTTGGCTAATCCCAGTAGGTGCTGGGACGTGACGCCTTCCGGACACGGACGGCTTTCAAGAATGTCTCACGATAACCCAAAGAGTGTGTTGAATATCTTAGCCTGCGCTTCGGAAATCCTGCCGGACTTCACCCTATCTTTTTCCACGACTATATTTCCTTGTAGAACGCGCCGAATACTCAAGAACAGACGGCTCATCCATATGGAAATCAGCCGGAAGCTCCGTACACAACCGCAGTTCACTAGTTGCCGGGAATCGTTGCTCCACACCCACGCGGTAGGTCACAAAGTTCTTTATTTTGCGCAGTTGAATGGGCGTGCAGAGTAGGTTTTCTTCCGTGCTGACTGCTCGCAGGTAATGGCCCATGGCAGAGTAGAGCTGGAATCCAGCTGGGGCGGTTTGCATGTGGCGTGGATGGCGAGGGCCACGGCGTAGCCTCTGTAGGCGATTTGAGGCTGAGTTTCCCATGCGCTGGGGGAGGTGAGTGGAGATGTAGTGGCCGTGGACCTTATCCAGGGAGACATTTTGGAGTTGCCTTGATGCAGGTTGAAAGTGATTCTGGAGTTTCTGATACACAGGGTACCTGCGTCAAGCTAGAAATGCATATGGCGAGTGGTCAGTAAAGCCTCGGATCAGCTACATTTTGTTTAACTACTGATCAGCCGAGGTGATTACTAAAAGGTTAAATTATCAGACAGTTATTTGTTATGTAAAATCTCTTGGATTTCTTGAAGGTCACATTTGGGAACGATGAGTATTAGGGAATTGTCATGGATCCTTCATTCAGAGCATCATATCTACTGGAGAGGATGTTGATGAAGCCTGAGTATGTCATATCGAGGTGATATTCGTACGCAGGTGGAGACTCGTGCCCTATATATCGTCGAATAGATTGATGCTACGATGCATTCACCGAACGCAGGATGAGTCAATGCCAACACCAATGATTAACTGAGTACTAAGCTATTAGTAAAGAAACAGAGAGGAGAAAAGAAATGGCATTACAACAGCCCAATCTGCTGCTTGGCCGTCAGAAACCGGCAGACGTAATATCAACCAGGACAGCGGTAAACCCGCGGAACATGACATGCAAAAAGATAGAAGTACATGAAGTCATTATTGTTTTCATCGTAGGATCCGCAAGTCGCTAGATACGCACTGATATCAAAGGAACTGTACAAGAAGGCGTGGTTTCTTCGAGTCAGTCGAACCAGTATGGCTGCCATGAGCAACAGACTCGAAGACCCGTACCGCCGGCAGACGGCGCCTGCTGAATTGAACGTTGAATGCAAAGGGAGTTAGACTGGCCCTAACGCCCACCCGATAAGTGGTGTACACTGACGGGAGATTTCGGCGCTGGATTAGTACCAGCGCTCTTAAAATGCTGCGTCCCGACTGGAGGGGACTGCACGAGAGATTGACCATTTCAGGCCATTAATGACCAATAACCACTTTCGATGGTGACATAATGTGGATGCCGAGGTCTTGGCGGTATAGAAAATAATACCGCTTTAGTAACTTTGAGCTGATACAGGCGCAGGCTGCAAGTTTGTTAGCATATGAAATCATAAAATTAGTAAGGGACAAAAGTCTCGGCATGGTAGGACAAGGGTAGAATCCCAATTCAAAACCTTGGCGAGAAAAAGAAAGGGGAGTAGGTAAGCAAGGGACTACTTACAGGACTACTCAAGATACTGTTCCGCTTGTTCCGGCCCTTCTTGATATGATTCTTCAAGGCAGCCGAATCCAAGGGTTTCAAGAGTTCAAAGCTACAGAGCAGCTCGCCGGAAACCGACATGATCGCACCCCAGTTATCGAATTCACCGCAGTACTGTGATTGTTAGTCTCCTTCATACACAGGTACGAAGTGGAATACATACGTTAGGAGCAGAGAAAACCGTGACCAGGATTCGATCCTGGTAAAATTCATAACCGTCCTCGACAACCATGTGGGCACGGCAAACCAGATCGAAATCGTGACGTTGCAAGAAATTCATAATGACCTGCTTGCCGAAACAATAACTGACACCACGCTCGTTGGGTTCCCAATCTTCCTCCATATCCGCCGGATCACTCCAGAGAAGGTCATTGAGCAATCCATAATCCGGCACGTCAGTCGGTCGAGCGATGCCTCGGATATCATCCATGTGCGACAGACTGGGGGAAAGACCGCCGTGGACACAGAAGATCTTCCCAGCAACGATGGAAGCAATGGGGAGGCAGTTGAAGGTGTCGATGAAGGTCTTCCAGACCTTGATGTTGCAACGGCGCTTACACTCATCATAGAACCCGTACACGCGGGTGACGTTGGCACATTCATGGTTGCCTCGCAAAAGGAAGAAGTTTTCCGGGTATTTGAGCTTATAGCATAGAAGCAGCAAGATGGTTTCCAAGCTCTGCTTCCCACGGTCGACATAGTCACCAAGGAAGAGATAGTTCGAAGTCGGAGGGAAGCCGCACATCTCGAACAGTCGGATGAGATCGGTGTATTGACCGTGGACATCACCAACGATCTTAACCGGAGCCGACAGCTCCAGCAGTGCCGGCTGCGAAAGGAATAACTCTCGAGCCGCGCTACAAATGGCGGTAATCTCTGCGTTTTTCAAGCAGACAGTCTTAGTGACCTTGGTCGAGTAGCCAGCATCCAGCAGGCGTGAGATCATGTCGTCGAGGTCGATGGACTTCAGAGCTCCCATTCCCATTCCAGGCGACCCGCTAGTCTCCAGGGGAGCGTTCATGATGAAATCCAAAATAGGATTGAGCTGATTATCCCGCTTGATAAGGATCGATTCAATAACCTTGGGTTTCTCTTTCTCCGGGACGCTACCGGTCGGGGGTACATCCGAAACATGATCGACCTCCCCACTTGCCTGCATCTCATTCACATCCTTGTGACCCTTTTTAAGGCTGTTGGACATCGAAGGTGATGGCGGGGGGTCTGGGACATCGGACTGGGCGCCAGCATCCTCCGATCCCGGGCTCTGGGGGTTGGAATCGCGTCGACTTCCAGTCGACTTTGCTGACTTCGACGACTTCACTGAACCTGTGTCAGACTTATCCGTCTGGCTATCCGTTCGAGACAACCCCGTGAGAGACGCGCGGGGACTGTCGCTGCTCCTGATCTTGGATCGGATCGAGCCGCGAAGAGAGCGACGAGACTCTTGAGTGTCCGAGCGAGTGAAGGAAGGATACGATTGCAATGGGTCGCCGGAGCTAGAGCCGCCCTTGGAATGTGATTGACCCATGACTGCAAGGTGGGATATCTGCCAAGCGCGGGAGGGTCGAAAAGAAGGATCAGGGATGGCAGATGAAAGACAAGCTTTAGAAAAAGACAGCGGGCGCACAGAGCCCTGCAATTGGCTTTGGAATGCTGGAAAGGTGTCTTGGTCACCACCGTTTCACCCGAAGCTTCCGCGAGCAGAGTTAAAAAAGAGGTGGTGTCCCGCCGTTGGGCAGAGAAAAAATTGAAAAAAAAAAACTCAAGAACGCCAAGCAGGCAACAAACGCCAGTCAATGCTGAATGAAAATTTTCCTTTTCAGGATATATCAAAGGCCCGTGCTAACTTGAAAGGCCCGTGTGCGAATAGAGCAAGAACACCTGATCGGAGGCCGGCAATGGGGACTTTATGACGAGACGGTCTGGAACGAAGACGAGCTCTCCCCGGGTTGGGACTATCTCTCACCGGTGAGGAAGAGGAGAATAGTAGAGTAGGAGGGCGAAAAAAAGCGAATGTGAAGCTACGATGGACAACCGAATGGCATCACAGCACAGCAACAGCACAGCAGACCAGACCACAATGCACCACGACAGCAGAACAAACTAGACGCAGCAGCGACGATAGTAGCAGTATCAGCAGCAGCAAAAGAAGCTACTTTTATCCGAGTCACCGACGGAGGACTGGAGGACGAAGAGAGGAGCTAGGAGCAGCTGGAGGAAGAAGGAAAGGATCCGATTCGTCAAAAGAAACGACCGCAACCTGCTTGGTATGTACTATACGGAAACGGTCAGTTGATGTGTACGGGCAGGTGACCAGGAGAGATGTTAAAAGATCAAAAGCTGGAGCCTCAGACGAAAAGAGCGCAGTAATGGGAATGTGGAGGTGAGGAGAGGAGGCGGCAAAATGGAGGAGAAATGACAGACGGTGGGCAATGCGTCATTATGGGGTTGCTGTCTCTCTCCAGAGCTGGCAAAGGGGCGGAGAGGAGATAATACATACCTGATGGAGGAGCAACAGCAACACAAGAATGCACTGAAGATGAGAATGAACAAATAAAGCTCAGATGAAGTTGAAGTCAGTCTAGTCGAGGACTCTTCAAAAGGTGTCTCCGGGATAAACAGCGGTGCTTCTGGCCGGGCGGGCGTTTTTGGTCTCGATCGGGACAAGGCGGAGAAACTATCGGCCCGGGAGGCAAGAGTTGATGATGTCGACTGGTGCCTAATGGATGATATCTAGGCCTTATTTATGTTTATATATACTTCTCTACAGGTGAATAGTCTAGACTGATAATACTCTGTTATTACTCTGTTAATGCTGGCATCAATGCACGATCACTCCTCCCCACAATACATACAGCATCCAGAGCTGCCTGCCCCTCCGCACGGCTATCTTGGCTGAAGACATCATAGGACAGGCCTTGGCATCTACTCTTCTCGTTGGTAGAGACACTCATGCAGCCCCATTTCTCTCCGCTCGAACTGTATACACAATGCGGCTGGCGGTCAGCTTATGTCCTTTTGTTTCTCCGACGTTGCCTGATCTAGTCAATAAGGTGCTGTATCGAGTGTCATGGCTGTTCCTGAGCTCGTCACCAATGCCACCAACTATTGGCAAAACAGGGAGCCAGGGGGGAAACAAGAGTCAAAGGCGGGGCCAGCCCTGACAGGGCAGAAACGCAGAAAAAGCGAGAAACCCGACAGAATGATCATGTCCGCCATCATCAACCACACAGATCGTTGTCCAGACTCTGACCGTCGGGCATTGGCATTACGCATCCGGTAGGGCCATGACCCAGAGCGCAGCCCTGCAGGAACATCACCCATCTATGTAAACTTCCCACCCCTCCGACGATGCATCACATCACCAATGGGATTTTCTCCTAGCCACTCGTAGCCACGCTTTTCTTGTCCGCATCTTGGCGACATGTGAGACTCATTCCCATCCCAACAAGAGGGGCAAATCTTCGACTGCGTCTTCTGGGTGATACGCATAATTCATGTTGCTCTCCCGACCACCACGCATTATCTGACCACGCGATAAACGCCCCAAAATCGGGAGTAATAGACAAATTAGAAGTCTGACAGGCTCAGTACTGATGCGCCATACGGAGCGCAACCAGTCAGAATGAGAGAAAAGAGAAAAGGACGGAAACCAAAAATCATCATTCGTGACCATCCCCACGGGCGACATCCAACATCTACCAACTATGACTTCTGTAGCACCTCTCGTACTCTGACCTGCTCGGGTGTTTCTTCCAGTTCGATCCGCGTGATATGCTGCCCGGGTATCACCACCAGTCCGATCAGTCGACTGGTCATGTTTGCTTTAACGTTCTGCGAATCGGCTGCCCCACTGCTTCTGTTTTCTGGGTCATTCGCGCCGGAAGCGACCTCTTTAACGGCGGAGGGGGAGGGGTAGCGATATTCATAGGTACTAGCGAGGATGACATTGCGGGCCTAGATTCGAGACATCACAGTCAGCACATTCCTTTTCTAGGTTTGCTTTTTCTTTATGGAGTGTTGTAGTCAGCTATAGGTTGGTATATACGTACTGCATCTGTGCACTTGAACGTGCCCACGAATAGGCGCGTATCCGTCGTATGCACCCGCAACGTCTGACCGATTAACGAGTCCAGATATTGAACGGCTTGCTGTCTGTCCATTGTTTCCGCCAGTAAAATCTATTTTCGTTTTGTCTATCGGACCCAACGCTCAGGTCCAACAACGCAGGTAGATGGTTGGCAGTGTTCAATAGAACGGTCTCGTGGTGCGGCGGTGCAGCGATAAACCGAAGTCGCGGCGATTGTGATATTGCGATACGAGAGCAACAAGTGTGATCAATTGGTGATCTGGGGAAATTTTTTTTCACCGCTTCTCCTTGGCTGAGACGTTGTGTGCGAGTTATACGAACTGTGGTGTTGGTGGTTGTTCAGAGCGAAGTCGAGCTAATGAGGTTAACTATCCGTTAGTGATACCTGAGGCTACAAGGCGGCAATCATGTGTTTGCTGCCTTCAATGAAAGGAAATGTAAGGCATGCAGTTATCAAATTATCCGAAGTTCTATAAAATTTATAAGAGAAATACAGTGCGGCCCATGGGCCACTAAATCATCCGCATTTACTCCCAAACACCTTGCTCCACAATCCCAGGCTAGTCGTAATTCCGAATCGAGAAATGTACTTGAAACGAAGTAACAGAGAATCCGCTACATCCATCTAAATCTCCCAGCATCTCCCTTGGACTCAAGAGACTGATCGCTCCCAGAATCCATATCCACATCCATATCCATGTCGGCCCCCATAAACCTCGAGCTCGGGCTGCGAGTATCATCGCCTCCCATTGACAGATCCGACAAGTTCATATTATGAGAGTAAGGTTGGAAGAATGCATTATCAATCTGTATCGGGCGAGTCGATTGTCGGGTCGTATGGTGCGACGAGGAAGGGGCAGATGATGGGGCGGGTTTAAAGAATTTGTGTAGAGTTTGTTGCCGGGGATCAGTCGTTTCCGGTGTCGGTAACGGCTCTGAATCAATATTCTCGTTCTCGTCTTCAGTATTGGTGTTTATAGTGGCGGACTCTTGTCGCTGCTGGGCTGAGTAGAGCCATCGGAGGGTGTTTTCTATCCACGTTAGCTTTTCGGTTACCAGAACTGCTGAGTACTGTCCGTGAACTACTCACCATATACTATCTTCTCTTCAGGGCGGTTATCCCTGAAGCGCTTCCGTGTCCGGCTGTTCAGATGCGGCGCGTCATCCATTGTCACTGATGGTCCTTCGACGACCGGCGTCATATCAGGAGTGGGAACCGAAGAGAATGACGCTTTGCGTTTGAGGGACATGGTTCGAAGCATTGTTATCGTCTCGTTTTGTAGGCAATTGTTGGTAGGGGCAATCAGTGGTGCGATGGAGGCAATCGCTTCGTCAAATCGTCTCAATGGAAGGTTTCGATATATGTATTGGTGGAATGTGGTATATCCAAGAATTTAACCCTCGCTGGCAATATAACTTAAATTCGGATAGAATCGAGCAGGCTGGCAGAAATAGTGATGGTTGGTCGCGTCTGACAAGGCGGATCGCGTCACGTCACGGGTATGCGCTAGCCCGTATTGGTGCTATTGGAATCTGGCCAGCCGCCAACTCTGAGATTTGATATAATGTCGCTCAGCAGAGGGAGCAATAGTATAGATTAAGTCCACTGATGTTACTTTGCGCCTCTCAATAAAGCTAAGCTAAAGCATTGTGTGCTCAACTTCACGTCGCGACGCGGTCACGCGACGTTGTGGATTAGAGTATTGATATGTATCTGTATGTACTCCCTGAACAGACTATAGGGTGCTCTATGTTATTGTCTGCAGATCATGCTGCTCTGAAGACACTGGAGATCCAACTTCTATTTTGACATTGTACCATTCCTTGTAGCCAGAGAGTCTAGGTTCAATCAATGGCCGGCTGGGATACTCCCAATAACGCATGCTCTCTGTTGCAACCATAAGCCGAGACCAATCTGGAAACCAAGTCAGATATCCACTCCATCAAAGTATGCCAGTCTAGATCATACTCTAATTCATGCTAGCTCGATCGGCAAGCCGAAGTCATTTCGGCATCCCGACAACTCCACTATGACGAAACCCCGCTCTCCCCGCTCTTGACAGCACTCCCAACCATCCACTTCAACCGTCTTGTCCATCACCTACTCCATACGAAACCTCAAAATGGCACCCAGAAAAGCTTCTCACGCGGGCTCGTGGTACTCGGACAACCCACGTCATCTAACTCGTCAGCTAGACCAATGGCTGGGTCAGGTTCCTGATAAGATCCAGGGTATAGGGCGCTTGCCTGTGCCTGGTGCTCGTGTTATTATTGCTCCGTGAGTATTCACCTACCGTGGATTACTGTGGTGCTGATTATTAGGCATGCGGGCTATGCGTATTCAGGTCCTTGTGCTGCTTATGCGTACAAAGCGTTGGACTTGACAAACGTGTAAGTTACCTGAAATCGTTCAAATACCTGGCTAATAAGCTAGTCAACGCATCTTTGTCCTTGGACCATCGCACCACCACTACCTTTCGACTCTGGCTCTTCCGCAGCTAACTTCCTATTACACCCCTCTCTCCGATGATCCCCTCCCGCTCGACACCGAGCTTATCACCAAGCTCCTGGCAACCAAAGCCACCATGCCCGACGGCACAACCGTCGGCTTCAAAACTATGACACAGTCGATCGACGAAAACGAGCACAGCATTGAACTACACCTGCCCTACATCCATCGTCTCCTCCAACTCCATCGCCCTAACACCTTAACCTCGCAATACCCCCCTCTTGTCCCGATCATGGTTGGAGCCACTTCCGCCGCGACGGAACACGCCTTTGGAACTCTTCTAGCTCCGTACCTGGCTGACCCGTCGAACGCCTTCATCATCAGCTCCGACTTCTGCCACTGGGGTCTTCGCTTCCAGTACACATACTACGTGCCACAGGCACCGAAGCCAGGACCCCGTCTTCCGCTGTCCAGCGACGCCCTACCGCAGCCCGGAGCCGACCCCGCGCACATCGAAGACAAACTGGAGATGGTCTCCGCAGGCCAGATGCTACAGCGGCGGGACAAGATCCAGAAGCACGAGCCTGCTATTCACGAGAGTATCTCTGCGTTTGACACGGCGGCCATGGCGGCTATTACTACGGGAGTTACGGGGAAGTTCCTGGATATAATTCAGACAACGGGGAATACGGTGTGTGGGCGACATCCGATTGGAGTGATTATGGCTGCGATTGAAGAGTTGACGGATGGGAAGGGCGAACGTGGGAAGTTTCATTTTGTGAGGTACGAGCGTAGTTCAGATGCAGTTGAGGTGTCGGATAGTTCTGTGAGTTACGTGTCTGCGTTTGCCGTGCTGTAGCTGCCTCGGGTAGCCTTAACTACGATATGAATTACAATGGGTTCTATTCATTTCAGTAAAACCACTATGATTTTCATCACATAATGCTATTCATCTCCGACATCGACAGAGCATCAGACCACTCGGCACTGTAAGACGGGCGATCCCGGATCCACAATCTAAGCTTAATACCGAGGTCTCCGAATCAGTCTATTATCTTATCTTGATCCTAGCCCAGCACCATGAACCCAGGAACCCCTGTTAGTTTCACCGCCTTATTTCCCCTGGTATCCTATATGGATCAGTACTACTATATAAACACGCTGATGGCGCTTGACTAGCTTACTTTTGCTTTGATATGAGGTGATTGATCGCGCTTACCTGCGGAGTTCGTTACAAAGTTCAGAACACCACCCCTCTTTTGCAAGTACAAGTACGGGGTAAATGGATCAAATTGGATATAGAAGTGCACTTTAGTGCGCGACTATTCGTCATTGCATTGCATCGCATGCATTCCCTGTGTTAGGAGAGTTATTTATACTGCTTACATTCTTACTGCATCGCCGCGCCTTCGTTCTATCTGATCGGACGGGCAAAGGACGAGGAGCATATACAGCGGGGTGTATATATACGGCATACGGTTGAGGACGAGAGTGCCGGACGAAATGACAAAGTCAATACAAGGCATTTTCTCGTGGGAAGATGTCCTCGCGCAGCGATACCTACGTACCTCCCCTCCCTCAATTATCCAATTTATACTCGTACTAACAAACCCAGACAACCACCCCAAATACCAACCAAATCACATTCAATCCCGACAGCAAAACCACGGATCCTTGAACCAAACAAACTACTACCCCTTCCAACCGCATTCCCCCCTCCTCGCAAAGCTCTCCCCCGAACTCCGCTTGTTGATATGGGAGTACGTCCTTGGCGGGAGGTGCATACATATTGTTCAATGGGCGAGTCGGAGGATGGGCTATGCTCTCTGCTCTAATTCGGACGGGGATGGAAATAAGGGGAAGACGTGCGATGTATGTCAAACTGGCCTGCCATCGCGCCGGGCGTGCGCCAAACGGGGAGGGAAAACGGAGATAAGAGGGCTATTGTCGTTACTCCTTGTTTGCAGACAAATGTACGCCCCAATCTCACACGCACCAATTTGGACATATACTAACATAACGGCCGCATTGCAGATACACAGAAGCAGGACACATTCTCTACACAAACAACACCTTCACAATCCCATCTACCTGGTCCCTTCCCTACCTCCTCTCACCTCTCTCACCCTCCTTACCCTCCTCACCCTCACTCACCCCCACAAACACTCCTCCATCCCCATGGACAGCACACCTCCGGTGCTTAACCCTCCACTACGCCTTTCCCGGCCACTGGCTTCCCAGCAAAGACCCCGTTAAACAGATCTACTTCACATCGGGCCGCGCGCAATGGGCACACACCTGCGCTGCTGTGTGCTCCCTAACATCCCTCGAGAAGTTCACGCTGGTGCTTGATGGGGGCTGGTTTGCGGAAGCAGTTGCGCAAATACCAGTGTTTTTGGAGCCGTTGCGGGATGTTGCTATCTGTAACCGGAGTGCGAGGAGGAGGAGGGTCGGAGAGAAGGGCGATAGGGAAGGGAATTGGGAAGTGGTATTACCCAAACAGCCGTATTACGTGAATGAAGTGGGGAGGTTGAATGTCGAGATGAGGGAGAGGGGATTGAGGTGTGTTGTTAGGGTCTAATTCTCCCTTTTCTCTCTCATATGTTTCCTTAACCCTTAGCTTTCATGTACATAGTCCAGTACATATTATTATTTATGCAATGCAGCATGAAAATATGTTTATGCAACGTTCATTTGCTATGTTTAAGTACAAGAACGCACTAACCCAGAACCAGCAAAAGAACGCTCCCAAAATAACATAACCCCCTCCGCCCCGCGGGGAGCGCCCATCGCAATTAAACCCAACAGCGCTAATTTCGGCCCAGGGTCTGGTCGGGGGCAGATACAATTACCATGTCTGGCGTAGTGCAGGAGTATCCTGAAACATGCATTGCTATTAGTACTAGTACGGAGACGGGACGTTGATGATTTGTTGTCAAAAGAGGCAGTTGGATTGCTATGCTATGCGAATATCACCGCCGATAGTATAAAAAAAAATGCAGATTTTGTTTCGCGATTCCACCCGTCATCATCATAGTAAAGAAAGAAATTAGATATTCAATCACGCCTTCCACCCACGGTTCCTTGACCCAAATACATTAAAATTTGTAATAAGTCGCTTGACGCCTGGTCATACACAATGAAAAAGAAAAGGAGATGAAAGAAAGCTGCCGACTTGGACATGCAGAGACAAAAAGGAAAAAGGAAAAAAAAAATAAAAAGGAAATATCCAACGATGGTATAGTGTGACAGTAGTAAAAGAAAGTCGGCAGTCAGCCGTAGATGTCAATGTGACAAAATTGTAGTAACAGTGCGTTCACTGTATCTCATCTCGAACGATCCCGGGCCTGTAGCCCTGCGAACGAGAAAAGCGAGGAGCATGTGCTCCAATCCTAATCGGAAGCCGATCGATGATTCGTGCTGGTATATCCATGGACCAACGCCCTGACTCGTAGAGCAGTGCGCGTACCTGGAGGGTTTCGTCGTCCAAGTGAAACATGTCAGTCAAGACATGGCTAGCCGAATGTCGTCGTATCGGTCGAAGTGTCGAATGTTCAGGTGCGATTCGGTCGGCGATAGAGCAATGCGACTGGCGAATCCTGACACTCTAAAACGAGTAGAGAGATGAAAAGAAAGCCGGTGTGTAGAGTTTACCGCCCCCCTGTCTGCCACTCCGCAGCGGCCTCTTGGTGAGACGAACGGACCTTCTGTTCGTCGGGAACCTGGTTAAGAGGAAAGAGGTTGTTGATTTCGGCAGCAAGGCCAGAGGCCATGTAGGCGCGGAGTTCGCGCTCCTCCCGTTCGTCTTCCTTGATCAATCGCTTCTGGTCGGTCTTGCCCAATTCCCCGCGACGCTTGTTCCGAATCTCGTGGATCACCCATAGGAGGACCTCTTCGGGGGCGCGGTTGCGGGCAGAACCATGCTTGCTTGGGCTTCGAACATAACGTCGGGTGACGTCGGTCGCGCCCTCGATCGAGAAGGCGACGCAGTAGGCAATCTTGCGACCCCAACCTGTGCAAGTTAGCGGCTGTCTATGATGTATGTGCATGGACCAAGCTTACCCTCAGTGTAGAGACGTGGTTGATCCCATGCCTCTTCGCATGCGTCAACGTGGATCCACCGTCTCTGGTGCTCCGAGTAGACCTCTGTCCAGACATAGTCCTCCGAGTTCCAGACCCAGCGCACACGACCACCGATCGCCCGGCAGAACATGCTGAAGCAGTTGGCCCATTCACCAACACGACCACGCCGAGTCTGCAGGAGTTGCCAGACGTCCGAGTAGCGAGGGAATCGTTCAAAGGCGCCGCAGGTGTTTTCAGAGCATCGATAGAGTTCTACTCGGGTGGCACCACGGGCGGTCTCGTCGGGAGAAGGGGGAGTCATGCCTTGAGCGATCGTAGGCATAAAGCATCGAGGGCAAGGGGGGTTATTCACGAATTGAAAAAACGATCGCTTGAACCATCTGTGACTTGTTAGTCTGGGTACTGAGACCAGAAACCAAGGGAGCATACCTTAGAAGAGCTCTGATAACGCAATCTTGGTAACCCCATTCAGGCTTTCCTCCTACACTGGCGGCTTGAGCCTGGATGATCTGGCTTTCCTCCTCTGCCTCCGAGTATAACCTGTCGAGCGGAATCAACGCCAAAGCCTCATCCAGGAGGCCAGGGTTTTCGTATTTGGTCGGCGTAACAGACAGGACATGGAGTAGGTTTCGGAATTTAAGCGAAGAAGGATCTTGCGGCGGCGCAGGAACGACCGGGAGGCCTCTGATTGCTGGCGAGGGCGATGCTCTCTGAGGTTGATGTTGCGGTTGAGGAGAGGCAGGGTACTGGTGATGAGCGATCGGGGGCGGCGGTGGTGGCGCCCGGGAAGGGGGTGGTGGGGGGTAAGCAGCGGGAGAAGCAGACAAAGCTGGCGAAGGAGAGTGAGAACGAGATTGCTGCGACTGTTCTTGAAGACGGTTGAATCGCTTGTTGCGCATAAGTTGTTCGAATTGGTTGGTGAGTTCGCTGGCATCGATGTTGGACGGCACGGGTTGGCCGTGGTTATGAAAGCCGTCTGCCATGGTGGTGGTGGTGGTGGTGGTGGTGAAAGGGGAGAAGGTCGCACCGACGGCAGCTGGCTTGGATAGCTAAGTACTCCAGGATGGTGGATGGATGGAACGATGGATGATGCTATCGAGGGATCGAGGATCGAATTGAGTGAGTGGTCTATTTCCTGGATAATTCAATGGAGATGGATAATAAGATATCCTTCTCTTGCCAGCCCACACAAAACGACAATAGTTTAAAAAAGATCGAGGATGATGAAGAAAAGATGGTGATGGATGGGTGGTTGGAGGAGAGAGAAGAGTAAAGAGGGTGAAAGAGGATGAGGGAGAGCGAGAGCGGATTTGGGTTTAGCGCAGGATTAGGTGGTAGGCTAGTGTTGGCAGTCGGTCGCAGCACAGCCCTTGCCACAACAGTACAACGATGTATAGAGTCTGGTGAAGAGTATTATTGTAAGGATACTCAGATACTCAGATACTCAGTACTCAGTAGAATAAATGTCGAACAGAAGAAAGATCAAATGAACGAAATACAGAGTAAGAGTCACCAGTAAAGAGAGAAAACTCCTTCATCCACGCCAGCAGTGAAAAGCGTCGTCAGCCGCCCAGCCCTGCCCCAATCAGCGCGCCGCAAGCCGCGTGTTGTGCCGCTCCCGAAACAGCAGCGCCAAGAGATCGTCGTGTACATACAACAGTTCTCTACTCTGTACAGTACTCTGTATACTTATCAGTGCAGCTTCTCTTTTTCTGAAGAGCGAAATATTCATGATCATCCCGTCTATTCTGTACGTACAATGTACTTGTAGTACTGTACATACGCGAATCGTGGATCTTGGTGATGACCATCCACGCGGCACACCACCCGCCTAAATCGGGGGCTACAGAGTAACTACGAGTACGCAAGCTCTCAACATTCACTAGCTTGCCAGATGTATTGCAGAATCTCCGGTCCTGTACTAGGCACACAGGCAGGCCCTTAACAGTGCACTATTACGCGGCGCGATCAACGACATGTCATCCTACTGACAATCGCAAGGGTCATTGTACAGAGTACAGGGTACCTTATGAACACTATTGCTACAGAGTACAGTCAGTCCCTACAAGGTAATAAAGCGGTTGAATCCGTAGCCTTATGAACCCCGTCGTAACCACGGAATCAAGCTGACGAATCACCACTGGTTTATTAACGGGACGCGTTGTCGGAATAATGAACATCAACGGTTACTTAGTATCCCCCTAAATATCTCCTATAATCTACAAAGAATCCATGGTTCTTCCTTCAATATTATATCTGATCACTGCTCATCTCCATATACTTGCTGTCTGTATACACTGAACTGGACCCTGAACGAAAACACGAGACGGGACATGGTCATGTGGTCCATGCTGATCATCATACAAAAGTCAAATGTCTTACTTTTCGAGCAGTGATCACTTACGGTGTCGACTACTGAGTACTGATTGCGCTATTGTACTCGTCTTCTACAATCCAATCTCAACACGCCCATTCTACTCTGTAATTCACACTCAATCGGATAACATCATACATACCTACCTCACCCTTCACCATACCCAACCCAACACCCGTATATGTACTCGATACGATGTAGACATAACACGGAACGGAACAACAGCCCTCCGTCTACTATGAGTGGCGGAGACGCGCAAGCTTGTCCTCTTGGCAAGATCTGGACCCACCGAGAGAGACAAAGGGTCCAACTGGCCAGGGGTCTTGGCTTTTGCTGTTTTGGGTAGTGCTATTTATAGCTCATACACAGTGGAATTCGTATACAAGAGTACTGTGCAAGTACAAAAAGTATGTAGAAATAAAATCATGTAGTATCCTTGAATTGTGGAGATACTTTACGGTATTAGAGGAGCAACAAAATAAAATATATATGATCCTCCGAGGAAATATTCTATGCATAGTAGAATGATCTTCAAGTGTGACGGGCCGGCCGCCAATCATTGGTTTTGGGTTCTTGGCCACATTTCAACATATACCCTTCCTGGCTAGTACTAGTAGAAGTAGTGTCCTCAAAAACAAGAAGAAATCGGAGTATTGATTCATCATCCGGAAAGAAAAAGAAATAAAGTAGATTTTTATAGTGCCGTTCTAGAATATCGTCCTCTTGTCATCATGATTCATGATTGCGACATCGAGTCAAGTGATAAGACCCTGATCGGCGTGACATTGACTTGTACGGAGGGCTCGTAGAGAGTAGTCACAATGCTCGAAGTACTATTCTGTATGCTGGAAAAGTGAAGACGTTGAAGATATTAACCAAAAAAAAAAAAATAATAATAAACAAGCACACGCCAAGCTTTCCCACCCATCAACCACGCACTGCCCAAATCCCAAACCAACCACTTCTAACCAAGATCCCGTCCAAGAACAACAGCCGCGGAACGGGACAGCTTTGGACAAAACACCGACACCGAGTCCGACCGCCGAACCGCCGACTGGCTCCGACTTACTGTACAAGTGCGGCAGAATCCGCAGTACATTTACCGAAATAGGTTTAGATGCGATGAATGGTGGATTTGCGCTGGGTCAGCTGACTTGCTATGGAGGGGTGTGATTCGTCATCGTCGGGGTGTTCTCTGTTGTTCTTGACATTAGGCACAGAATACTGTACGTAGTATGGTTGGGCTATCGGGCAATACGGAGAAGCACAATCAAGGGAATAGTGAGTGAATAAAGTTAAACTGCATTAATATTTTTAATTGAACTTGGCTGGTCATTGGCTACTGCATTTTAGGTACTCTGACAAAGTATTACCCGTGGAGCAGAGTACGTACTCTGCTACTTGTACAAGTACTTTACCTGTATATAGTACAGCCCTATGCTTTGATCTTCTGCACTCGTATCTCTACCTGCGTATCTGCATGCAAGATACGAATGTCCATCGACGTCCTCATCTGCCTACGGCGGCTTGCGCGTACTCGCCGCCTAGTCTACAAAATATATGACTAGTAGAACGCCATCGGCTTCTATAGTTCGGCCACGTACTTGTAACTCTAGCAAACCGCCAATTGTATTCGTGAACTCGTGGTCTACTGACTGAATCTTGTCGCTTGATGCCGCTATGCGAATTAAAGACCCGCACGCTATCAATGTAAAAAGAAAAGAGAGAAAAAATTCACCCGCTATCGAGATAACTCGGCCACGAATGACTGTCCCCAAAACGCACTGCAAAAGTTAGCATGCGTCATGTGTCAAGATCGGCGCAATGGCCACGTACCTGGTGTATTTCGAGATGTATTTGTAGAGCTTCTCAAACTGTTGAGCCTTTTGTTCTTCGCCCATCGAGACGGCTTGGTGGTACGCACCGGCGAGTTCCTCCGTGTTCCATGGGTTCACGACAATACTGCCGTTCAAGCTCTGTGCGGCCCCGGCGAACTCGGAGAGAATCAACACGCCCTTGCGCCGCTGCTGCGTGGCAATATACTCAAAAGACACCAAGTTCATGCCGTCCCGAGTGGAGGAGACGACGCAAGCATCAGAGACCGCGTACAACGCGACCAGCTCATCAAAGCTCACCGACTTGTGCATGAAGTGAATCGGCATGTAGTCCACGGTGCCTTTCAGGTCAGCATGACGCATTTGGACGGGGCGAAAGACTTACCAAATTTGCCATTGATTCTTCCTACCAATTCGTTGACCACTGCCCTCAGGTTTTGATATTCTTCCACGTCTTGGCGGCTTGGGACGGCAACTTGCACTAACACAACCTTGCCAACCCATTCCGGGTGGCTGGAAAGAAACACCTCCAAGGCGTGCAACTTCTGCGGGATACCCTTGATATAGTCGAGACGATCAACGCTAACCATCAACTTGGTGCCACGGAATTTGCTCTCGAGACTTGTGATGCGGTTTCGAATTTTGGGGGTCTTCAGGCCTTCTGCGAACTTGTCTGGATCGATGCCAATAGGAAAAGCTCCCACAGAAACATTCCTGTCTTCGTATTTGACGCTGCTAGGCGTGGTGATCAACCCTCTGGAGACTGTTAGCTCATCGGACGTCCAGACCTATGTTTAGCAGAACTTACAGCAGATGAGCGCAGCTTCCCAGGAAATGGCGAGCATAGTCATACGTATGGAAACCGATCAAGTCGCAATGCAACACACCCTGCAGCAGCTGCCTTCGCACCGGTAGGATCCGATAGATCTCGTTACTAGGAAAAGGCGTGTGTAGGAAGAACCCGATCCGAATGTCCTTCTTGCCGAGTTTCTGGAGCTCTTCTCGGAGCATTTGCGGCAAAAGCATCAAGTGATAGTCGTGAACCCAGACCAAGTCACCCTCTCTCGCCTCGTTGGCAATCGTCCGAGCAAAGAAACGGTTAGCCTCGCGGTAGGCATCCCAAGCACCTTCATCGAAGACGATTTCACCGGGATGATAGTGTAGTAGCGGCCAGAGAATCGAGTCTACACAGGTTAGCGATAACCATGATGGCAGGAGGATAGGACATACTCGAGAAGCCGTTGTAGTGACGATCAGCCAACTTGTCATCCATAAACACCGGAGTCGCGTTGAACTCTTCCTTCAATCTCTGGGTCACAGTTTTGATTTCGTCCTCGGGAACCTCCAGTCCGGGCCAGCCATACCACTGGAAGGTCGTCGTCTTGGACAGTCCACTGAGGCCGGTCACGAGACCACCAGACGATATGGAAAACTCATAATTACCCGATTCAGAGCGTCGAATGGTGATCGGGAGACGGTTGGAGACAAGCAGCAGGCGAGAATCGCCCAATGAGTCGCCGTTGCTCGACATAGCAATATCGCTCTTGAATCCGTGAGTGGTCATATGTGAGTGGTTTAGTGGGGTTCGGAAAAAGAAAGAAAGCTTTTAACAGAAGCTAAATGGCGGAATATATAGCAGTGAATGTATTGGAGCTGACAGTCGTAGTTCATTATTTGCGGACTTGGTGTACGGAGTAGTATAACTGGAAGAAAAGGGAAAAAAGCGCAAGAGGAAACCGCGACGCCGGTTGTCTGCTGGTGATGTTTGACGTCGTCGTTCCCAACAATTCACTACCACCACACCACTTATTATTCCTATTATTCTCTCCTCTGTAATTGTCAGCCCAACTATTATTTCTACTACTATTCTCCAGGTTATTATTCCGGTTATAACTCGTCTGGATATTATTCCTATCTGTCTCACACGTGCCCCAGCCGCTTGGTTGCTGTTTCTGCCCGCTTCTTCGCCACGGACTCCCCTGTTTCTTGACCAGCAAGATCCTGTTTGATGCCGAGCCGGTCGAACTGTCCAGAAGTTGCCTTCTGAGGGGAGAAGGGATCCGGGATAATCCTATCGAACCATGAGAATCGCATGGAACGAGGCCTTAGCCCTCCGCGCATAATCGGGTGTCGGGTCATCTGCCGGGTTGGATATATCGCGCTTTCCCCTCTCTTCGCCAAAGAGTGACAGAACGAAACGAAACAACCATAGCCCATTTGGTCTAGAAGCACCAGAATCCTTGCGACCTTACTCTGCGCCTTCCGAACAGCCCGGAATGTTCCTGTGGTTTACTGCCTTTCCAGGGTTGATGGTCCAATCATCAACGTCACCACCTGCCCTCTGTTTATTCAACCCGCCGTGCGGGCGTCTGACGGCTTTTGGATCTCTCGGGCTGGTTTCTATTGCGGGGGACTGGCTGCAGAATTTATATACCTCGCATTTCGTTTCTGTTGTCGAGAAGCTCCCTCAATAGTCTCGAGAAGCTGGTCTTATCGTTCAATTACCCCTCAAGTTTAGGACTCCCGTGATCGTACGCGACAGTGTCAATGACAGTCTTCATCGCTTCACTGTATGTTTTCAGCTTTATCGACCTTATATGCACTCAAATGCTGACATATTTAGTTTTCTTCCGTATACGATCGACTTCCAAGCGACTGAGCTGAGAAATGCTCGTCGTCAGTCATCCACCAATTCCTCCTTGGTCGATGGTCAGATCATAGGACGATTGGCGGAGGCTCGTCGAAGACGCTTTTCGAAAACCACTAATGCGACCTTGACCCCCGGAGCCACTACAGACCACGAGAAGATCTTCAAGTCGTATGTGTCTCAGTCTGCGGGTGAAATTCCCAGCGCGGATGATCCCAACGGTCCAGGTCTCAGTGAGCCCCGTCCAGTTTCTTGGGGCCAAAGCCGTAAGTTCAATCAACCACGGCCCACAGTCGCTTCATACCCTGCGCCAACGATAGCCAGCAGCCAGGATCCAGTGGTCAAACAAAACCTACCACAATTTCTCGATGGAGTGATAGATGATAACCCCCTGGAAGGAGGCAATGGGAGTCCGCGCGCGTTGTTGTCAGATGCTGACTGGGTCGTCAAGGCGGCAGAGCAAGGCAACGGAAGCCTTCGTAACGCTGTCAATGCCGCTGAAGAAGCGGGTTTGTTAGCGGACAAGATGTGGGTTGGTACGCTCGGAATGCCAACCGACTCCCTCAAGGACGAAACGCGCGCCAGTATTTCCGAGACTCTCGAGGACGAGTTTGAGTCGCTCACGGTGTTTGTCGACGACCGGGAGTTGGTCGGGCACTACTCGCACTTTTGCCGCGCAGTCCTATGGCCGGCTTTCCATTACCAGATGCAAGAGAGTCCGCGGCATACGGAGTACGATGATTATTCCTGGAAGCAGTACGTGAAGGTCAACGAGGCGTTTGCCAAGACCATCGCTGCCCACTGGAGGTCGGGTGATAGTATCTGGATACATGACTATCACCTCCTGCTTCTACCATCGATCCTCAGAAAGAAGCTGCCCCATGCCGAGATCGGTTTTTTTATGCACGCCGCATTTCCGTCTTCTGAAGTGTTTCGGTGTCTCAATGCACGACAAGCTTTATTGGATGGCCTTCTCGGGGCAGACCTCGTGGGATTTCAAACGGAAGAGTACTGCCATCATTTCTTGCAGTCATGCAGTCGCCTTCTCAGCTTGGAGGTAACAGTGGATGGTGTACAGCTCCCGAACCGATTCATTAAGGTTAATAACTTCCCGTGTGGGGTCGATCCCAAGGCGCTCGATGAGTTGCGGCAGACTTCTGAAGTTCGCGACTGGATCACCAACATCCAGACCAGGTACAATGGCAGACACCTGATCGTCGCGAGAGATAGGCTTGATGCGCCTGGCGGTATCAAGCAGAAGCTTTTGGCTTACGAGCTCTTTCTGAAACGGTACCCTAAATGGAGAGAAAATGTAAGCGCTCCCGTTCTGTAGATGGGCGCACCAGCTGACTGGTCCAGGTCATTCTCATCCAAATCGCCTCCGCCTCAGAGTTGCCTGAACTTGGGGCACAAGTTTCGAGTATCGCCATGAGGATCAACTCTACTTACTCCTCGCTGACGCATCAGCCTCTCGTACTGCTGAGACAGGATATCAGTTACTCGCAATTTATGGCACTCATGAACGTGGCCGATGTCTTTATCGTGTCGAGTCTGAGGGAGGGTATGAATCTCACGTGTCATGATTATCTCTACTGTCAGGACGGCAAGCTAGCGCCGCAGCGCCATGGTTCGCTCATCCTCAGTGAGTTTGCGGGAAGTGCCTCCATTTTCAACGGACATGAGCTTCTGGTCAACCCATGGGACTATCGAGAGGTTGCGGATACAATCAACAAGGCTCTTGAAATGAGCCCGGAGCAGAAGCAGCGTAATTGGGAGTTTCTGCTCGACCGGATGGCGCCACATACGGCACTATCATGGGCGAGCTCGTTGCAAGAGTGCTTAAGCAAGACCCATAAAGCGCAGGTCTCCCGTGAGCCACAGCATGTCTCGTCTTTGTCTGTCAACACTCTCAAAAAGTCATATGAAAAGTCCGGTGTGCGATTGATTTTCCTTGAAGATGGAGGAACCTTTGTGCAGGCGAACTCGAGGTCCAATAAAGAGCCAGCTGCATTATTAGAACATCTAGTCGACGATCCGCGGAACATGGTGTATGTGACGAGCAACAAGAGTCCGGAGCAACTCGGGCCACTTATCCATATGCTACCAAGTCGAGTGGGATACATCGCTGAGAACGGATGCTTCGTACGGGAGATTGGCTCCAGCCACTGGGAGACATTGGTCGACATGGAAAGGATCAAAGACTGGAGGAATGGTGTCCGCAAAGTGATGGACTACTTCCAGGAACGCACCGATGGAAGCCAAATCGAAGAGCGCCGCTGTCTACTGACCTTCAAATACAATGACGCCCACGACCCCATAATCGCCGCAAATCAAGCTTCCGAACTCGCAGACCAAATCAACGGCTCCCGCGGCAGCGAAGCCATCCACGTCGTCCTTACAGAAGGCGCCGTAGCCGTGGAACCGCTGGACATCACCAAAGCCATAGCGGCCGAATCCATCCTGCGCAGACTACCCCAGACCCCGGACTTCCTTTTTGTTGCGGGTGGTTCACGCGGTGATGAGGCGCTGTTCCGGTACGCCAATCGTCTGCATGCAGAGGATAAGATTTCGAATGTGACTACGTTGACGGTGGGATACCATGCTACGGAAGCTAAGGCGGTGTTGCCGGGGAATATGGGAATTGCGGATATTGTGAATATGCTCTCTTCGCCAAGGGTGGATGGGTTTGAGGTTGTTGATGGGGTGTTGCATGGGTGTACTGAGGTGGTTGTTTAATACTCCTCTGAACATATGCTGCGTTATACTTTTTTTCTTCTTCTTCTTTTTTTTTTGCGTGCATGTCCTTTTCTTAATATTATTATGCTACCTCCTTTCAGAAGTTCCTGCCTTGTCATATGGCATTCTGAATATTCAGGCAAAGATAGATACTCCATACCTCAACATAACTACACCACCCTACATTCTTACACATTTTTCAAATCGGTTCACTATCTTGGACGCACAACCCTATACTTAGCACTTACCAACCACCATGGACGTTATCCCATACACGTGTCTTTCAGACCTAACAACCTACCTCTCTGACAACAGCCAAGCCCACTACGGCGTCCGCAGCTGCAGAACAACAACCACCCCCAAAATAGACCCTCATCCAAAACGTTCCCCCCTCAGAATGGACCAGCAAAATCCGCCCCGCCACTCCTCCCCCAGACTCCACGCCGTCCTACACTACAACAGCCGCCCTTACTCCCCTAATCGCCAAATCTATCGCCGAAGGCCACGACTACCTCACCCGCTTCACCACATGGTCCTTCTGTGAGTACTACGACATGGGTCTTAACACGCCGGGGGCGTGCGCGGGTATGCACTCGTCAAGAGACACGCTGGTGAGTGGGAGTGGCAGATGGATAGTCGGTGGGCGCCACCGGCGAAGAAAGAGCTGCTGAGCTTTGTGTTGGGGATTAGGTATGAGAGGCCGGGGGCGGGGGCGGGTGATTTCGAGGATGATGTGCCCCGGTGAATTGAGTATGTGATTGCGTTTTGTGTGGATATGTTGGGGCAGAGCCCGAGGCAGAGGCCTTGAGTTTTGATTGTGTTGATGTTGGAGGCGCGTATTACAGCCAGTGGTGATGGGCCCGGAAAAGCCATGCGGACTAGCATCCTAACGCTCTAGAAACAAAGCAAAAACAACATCTTCTCTCTGGTATCGCTAATGATACAAAAATGAGAATATATCGCCATTCGATGAGCTGCGGGTCCCTTTTGAGAAGGTCTTTCGCAGGGGTCCGGAGGGCAAGGAAAAGGATTTTGTTATGGACCAGGAGCAACTTTCAACGAGTCTGAGAATCTCTGGGAGAGTATCAATCGGGAAGTGAAGGAGTGGTGGTTGGATATGTGGTTTTTCTGTATATATTGCTGTATGTTTCTTGTTACTCTGTAGGCATTTTAATCAATCACCTTCGGTAACCATCTAGGGATGCTATAGGATAAGGATAATCAGTAAATCACTTGGAGCATTCTCGCAAAATACTGTCCTCTGAATATTCAGGCATTAACAATATACTCCATACCTCAACATTCCCACAGCACTCTGCCACTTGTATTTTTTTGATTTCTCTTGCTTTTAAAGATTTTTCTATACTTACAGTCAACCACCACCATGTCCACCCACGACAATGTCGTCCCATACCCAGGTCTCTCAGATCTCATCGACATTCTCTACGAAAACAACAAAAACCTACCCATTAGAAGGAGCCCGTGAATAGTCACCGAAATAGCCAGATGCCAGATTATCTCTGACTGGTATCAACATCGATTCGCCCACTGGGGGAACAGCATTCACTACTTGATGACTGGATGCGACAGCCAAATAGTTGCTGGGGACCGGCTTGGAAGAGCCCCTATACTGTTGGCTGGAGGTTGCAGCAGCTATGCTTGGGAGTGAACAGGGCCTTGCGAACGATGTGGGTGAGAGAGGAGGGGGGAGGAGTGTGGATTAAGAATCGAGGAGTTGTGTGGTTTGGTTATTAAGATTCATATTAATGTGCTATGGCCACAGCAGCAGATGGGGACTATGACTATTGCAGAGTGGGAGTCCCGTGCTACTGATGGGAATGGGAATAGGAAGGCTGTTTTACTATTGAAACGGAAACCGACACTGTACTGGGACAGCTATTGATCCGCGATCTGGAAATGAGGTGCCATGTTATGAGCTGTGTATTCCTTTTAAAATATTTTTCTCAGAGCACCGGTGATCCCGGAGGAAAATGTTGTTTTTGATTAAGAGGCGCTTTGAAGTTTACTGATACTATCTGAAAACAAATTAGGGCGGAGAAGAGTGAAGGCTATTGATTTGGAATCTATTCTAGCTAACATTGCTTTGTGTGTACTCTATTGATACTGTCCTAATTCTACCCTATTTACTTGATCTACTATCTTATGGTGGTCTGAAATTGCTGTACAATATTCACCTTGCTACTCTCTCGCATGATCATTCACCTGGTACCAAGCTTTGGTCTATTCACCTTTTTAGATTGCTTCGGAGTCAAGTCAAAGCCCTGATTATCACATCCAAACTCCTAATTCTTAAGACAAACAAGCCAGCAAACTCAACCAATCCTTGTCAGAGACCTCTACTATATGGCTACAATATAGAAACCTAGTTCTCATCTTTGTTGGATCAGAATAATGGAATCTGAAACCTTGACCTCATCAAAGCATACCAACGCCATACCGCGAGTTTGGTGACTTCCAAAAGGGATTCTATTGTACATGGGCTCAACAGCAAATCTGAGGTATTGCGCAAGCATCAGCACCACTTTGCAACAGTCACATTAGAGTGCATGGAGGGCCCGACAGCAAACAAACATGATTTGCCCTCAGCGGGCGTGGACGGCCTTCCCATGGGACCGCAATATCCAATGCTTTTTGGCCAGTCGTATGAAATTGCCAGTCAGTGTGTTCAATCCAAAATAGTACCATGCAGCTCATACTACACCTTTCAGCAAATAATCCTATTGCAAGTATGGACGCTAAGTTACCGACATGAAAGACATCGGCGATCGTACTAATTCGCCACAGAATGGGCATACTTTTGATCAGTATTGATACATCCCAAGTTGAGTAACTCTTTTTAAGGTTTTTCCCCGTGGATCTTTTCATTTTACCGTCCGGTTATAAGGCGAACATCTTCGACGACGGTCCGTACTGTCTGGACGGGACGATTATGAGGCGTGAAACCAGTCATCCTCATCGGCCATCGGCAGATTTGTTAGGAATGTACTATTATCAGGCAATTCTGGCAAACGTCAGGGTCTCTGGGTATCCCAGTTATGCCCTATCATCAAGTCGCAACCGCAACAACAATGATGGATAGTATTCGAAGCGCATGTTATCATGGGACGAAGGCCACGTAAAACATACCCTTGATCTTTGGAAGAGCAGAACAGTTTCTACTTTTTCTTCGCGGCGGAGTGTTGACCAGTCATACGCAAAGCGCTCTAATGTTAATATGCAACGGCATATTAACGTCTTAGTACCAACAATGCAAACCGTGATACCATTTTTCTCTATACCGAAAAGAAATTCTGTGAGATGCGAGAGATACAGTGTTAGACTGGAAGGCGCTATTGGAGATCGCGGCGCATTGGTCAAGCCCTCGAACAACGAAGCCCTTCACAACGCGCTGTTGACAAACACGGAATCATCGGCAGGAATGAAGTTTTTCATACAGACCATACTGGGGTACTAGGCGTTTTCCGTTATTGTTATTCTATCCTTCTTTGGAAGTTTCAATACACAATTGAAGCACTGTCTGGATGCTGACTATAGCTTAAACAACCTCCAATATCAGAATGTTCTATATGCCACATGTTCACGGCGTTGCCGTGAGCCACTGATATAGGTCGTTTGTTCCGACACTATTATAACTGCTAGCGTTAACCTTGGCGGTGACTATGCGAGAACTTGAATGTACGCTCAAGATGCAGCGAAGTCTAAATACTTACCAAGTATCTTGAAGGGTTGGGCTTGTTGAGAATCCCACCACTATCTAAGGGTGTTTGCAGGTCCGTCTCAATACCGGTCTTGATTGTGCATTAAAGAGACATCTGAGCAATGCTAGATTAGTAACACTAGTGTCCGGCCCTTAATCGTGTCATGACAAAGGTTGGTATCTCAAAATAACCTAATGACTGACAGTTGAATCACATGGCTGGCTCGAAAGCAGTGTCCTGCTTGTCCGTGCCGGGAACTAGCTTTCCCGGTCTAGATCGTCCTTGAAGTTGGCTTCGCCGAATCAATCTGAGAACTCGCATTCCGAAGGCCAAATAGTGACTTCCGGCAACACCTTGCTTACCATAATGGTCGACATCGAAAAACAAGCAGGCTGATGACACTTGGAAACTTTGAGTCCCGGCTATACAACTTAAACCTATGAGACTTGTTGAGCACCTGGGCTGGCTTTTTCAGTCTATTGTTGTGCTCAAAGTTGGGCATTCGAAGACAGCCCTGGAACTCATAGCAGTCACTCATTGCTGGCATGAGTCGATCGTCCTGATCATCACAGTTGACTTCCCAGAACATATTTGGTAACAAATTTTACCAAATACAACTTATCCACAAATCCCGAAACCGACGCTTCCAGGGGCCCAGTGCTGATCCATTCGGTCTATTTTCTTTAAGTAGGAAAGATCGAAAATGACTAAACACGCGATCAAAGCACATGGATGGAAGGCATGTCTTCGCAAATGACATTCAACAACAGTCATGATGAGACTCATATCACAATAATCTCTACAATTCGAATTCCATTAGGGCTGTCCCCTGTCTATATTCCTGAAACAGGATATAACAAACAACGTGCAACCTGGCAGTTGCGATGCACGGCTAGATAGAGGCCAGTGTCTCGCTTCAACCGACTGACATCAGAAACGATTAATAAGGATAAGAACCATATCTCACATCACCATAACCGGACATTTTCCGGGCGCGCTGGTCCTTCCAGTTTCAGTTATGTAGAAAGTCGGCTATTCTCAGTCATAAATGCCAGCAAACCGCAGCTAAAGCCAGTATTGGCTCGAGGCAGTCTTGCTTGTGGTAATAACAGAAACCAGAAAGCAAGCATACTGATTACCAGTGGAAGGCCTATCCACATACCAAAACCTGAGATTCCCCGCATAGCCCTTTCAGGTTTGCTCTGCGGGTTACTCGCGCTTAGACTTGCAACCAACGCACACGAGTGGCTCGGGACTGTCAGGACAATTTGCCTCTCTTGCCATAATTTGATCCGCCTAAGCGCAACGACGCTTAAAGAATAGTCGGTTTTTCACATTAATCCTTCTGACTGGGTTTGTCTACGGAAATCCGATCAAGGGACCAACATCCGCAGTGACTTACGTTTATAATGAGCAGCCCGACTGGAGTCAAGCAACTCCTTACGATACCCTACGAGCGGTCGCCGAGGTTGGTTAGAGCCAGACGACGGCTCACCATCGCATAATGGTGACTCGAAGCGATGCCTTTCTTATTATGATTGTTGACATCAAAAGGCAAGCGTGCGATGACACCTGAAACATTAGCGCCCACAGAGCCCATAACCGGCCTTGCAATCAAGACTATCTCTTTCGTTGCCGTGTTCGAAGCCGGTCTTGTCGACTCTTCCACGACAGACTCGCAAATGATACAGTTGATGGATAAAAGCAGTGGGAGCATTGCCTCTCTTTCGATCCGCAGCCCATACCATAATGAGAACACAGGAAACGGCTGGATGCAGTCGTCTCCTGGCGGTCATTGATTGCTAGCACGAAGCCCGAATGGAAATTACTCTCAGTGTCATCAGGGTCGCGGTGGGAACCGCACACCCAGTCGACTGCGTCGCTCATCGCTGGCTAGAAGGTCCTACAGGCAGTATCAACTTTTATACCCACCATCGAATTTGGGAACTATTCCAATATCTCGCAGAAAGTAGGAGAAATAATTGCCGTGACAGGGCTAAACGCCTCGATCACCAACATCACAACCAAACCATACGGTCACAGACACGGAGACAAACCCACTGGCCATAGCCTTGTATTTGAGGGCCTAAGGATAGAATAGTGGCTATGCGGCAAGTCTAACAGTTTGGTTTGCTGGAGTGGCATGTATGTATTTACGCATCAACATAAAGCAATCAGGTCTTAGATCCATTCAAGTCAATTCATATCAACCCATTCGTAACCTAAACAGAAGAAAGAGACATGCATTGCAAAGGGATATTGAAGACAAGCTCAGTACAAGCAAACACAAATCTATAGCCTAGCCTGAGAACCATCAAGGAGCTGGAGCTGAATCACTACCACCTTCGGGACCATCGGTAGAGACGAGAGTCGGCGCTATCCTTCTCCTCTTCGGTTGTTGCTCCTGCTGTTGCTGATCTTGACTCTCCTCTCTCTTGCCAAGGACGATATTGTTCGCTGTTGTGGTGGTGTTTGATCCGCTCTGCGAGACAGAGGACATGGGTGTTTGCGGGGGGGTGGTTAAAGGAAGAGTAGGTGGTTGTGCGGAGTGAGCTGCTGTCACCAGAGGGACGGACCCAAGTGTTGGTGTAGGATTGTTGATGACGGAGGCGGATGATGCTGGGGTGGCGGAGTTGGAACGTGCCGGGCTAGCTGGGGGGATCACTTGGGCCGAACTGGGCTGAGTTGTTGCAGCGGCGGGCGAGGCTGCATGTGTTGGTGTTGGTAGGGCGTTGGATGTTGCACTCGAAGTAACGGTCTGAGGTGCCGTTGTGGCTGTATACGGTTGTCCCAGTTCCCCAGGTGCAAATGAGAGAGTTGAGCAGAATCCATCAGATGAACTCATTATCAATGTAAGACCGTCACCCGACCTAGTCGAGTTAGCTAGTTTTTTATTATTGAAAGACATCCGACTTACCATGTCAAATCGGTAAAGGTTGCGAAATGCAGGTTGCTGACCACGCATATCGGCGTTTGCTGTTGAGTATCATATACCAAAACGGCATCTTGTGTGGCTACAGCATACACAACCCGATATGGTAATGAAAACACTGGGCTTGGGCTGGCGGAAATGCCTTCGCCCTCTGCTTTCTTGGTATTTGACGGAGGTTCCATAGACTGCTTATCTGCAGAATCTGTGGCGACAACCGGCTCGGGAAGGGAAGCAAATGCATCTTCTCCAGATGAGGTATCCAGGGTGATATGCTTGGCAGGCTGAGGCGCTTGTCGTAGGGTATAGAGTATAGGAGAGCATTTGACTGCCACAGAGGGCTTCTTATGTCCTGGGAGATGGGTAAGAGGCGGTTTGTTGAAACCCCCGCGCGTGTAGACATAGACCGTGTTGATGATATCGTCCGTAGTCTTCGAGGGATCGGTAGGAGATACGTGCGACGTCTTGTACTGACCCGCTGGCGTGAGGAGAAGGCTTCCATCGGGTGTAAATGTCAGTCGTCTGAAGAAGGACGTGAAAGTCTCGTTGGCATATAGGTTGGCGTTCTTGATTCCTAGGGTGTTGATGCCAGGAGACGCGGCCTCGAGCGGTTTAACAGCAGGCAGGGGTAAGGATGATGCGGCAGGCGATGCTGACCGGCGAAAAGACGGAGAAGAGCCAAACGACGACCGGCGACTATGCGATACAGGAGGCGGATCCATTGGCAAATTTGAAGCCATTGGAGTCCCAGGCGTTGATGGAGCTGGGGAGGTAATAACCGCTGAACTGGTAGGCGCAGGTTTGCTCGTGGGCTCTGGAGCCGGGCTGCTCGAAGGAATACGTTTGGCCGGCAAATCCATTTTCAAGAACTTCCCATGCGAAGTAAGCGTGAACTGACCGTCCTTCGTCTTGAGACTGTAAATATGGACGGATCGATCGGACGACTGCGTAGCCACGAATTCATTGAGAGGATCCCATGCGACACCTTGAACATAATGTGAATGCTCTGCGATCTGCCGCACCATTTGTCCTATTCATTCCTCAATCAGTAAATGGGCAAAGCAAGGACGGGTCCCAAACGAACCAGTTTGCGCATTATAGATCCGGGCGATATTGTCCATGCTCCCCGTGATAATAAACACGCCATCAGGCGACCAAGCCAAATCGTAAATCTCTGCCCCCGATGACCGACACATATGCTTCACGCGCCAGGTTTCCTTGTCGTCCGACCGATCCTCTCCGAGCCCGCCTTGTGTCTGCAGCTCCGACGGTACCCAGAGAAGGACGTTTCCATCGTCTCCGGCGGATGCCAGCATCTCGCCTGTTTCCCAGTCAATACCAACGACACTGAAATACAGCGAAGAGTTGGGTGTACCTTTCGGACTGAACCGGACCACATTGACGGCTTGAGTATGCTTCACAAGCGTGCTCAGGTAGGTGACTTTTCGCTCCTCCTTGTTCGAATCCACTCTCCATAACTATTTGTTCGCTGTTAGACGACGGGACGGAATCACGAGATGGAAGGGGAGGCAGGTTGGTAGGTAGAGAGGCATACTCGGACGTTATTGTCACTGTCAAGTGGAAACGACGCTGTTAGTAACGGCTTTCAATCGAGGAAATAGGGTGTTATGAGACGCACTTTCCAGCCGTTGCTAGACGCCCTTTGCCATTGGGCTCAAAATGAACCGAGTAGATAGGCGCATTGTCGTTGTGCCATGCGATGAGCAACGGAGTGGCCTTCATATTGAGCGGCGGCTGAGCAGCGCAACGTCCTCAGGTTGAGGTCGCTGCTGAAGAAAGCAGAGAAGGAAAAATAAGAAGGGATATACAAGGAGGCCGTCGTAGTAATTATCCTTGTCAATGGTTGTTTAGTGTCGATGAGGTGAAAAGTCGACTGATTGCTCGATGGATGGAGAATCACCTTGCGGTAAAGGACGATAAACAAGAGGCAGGAAACGCCGTGAGACAGAAGAATGGACAGCCCTGAGAGGAAGAATCATGACACGAGGAGAAACGCTTTGAGAGTGTCAAGATGAATCCATGAGCGATCAGAGGGTAAATTGGAAGAGATGAGGAGAATGGGGAGTCGTGATGTCGTTCCGCAAGTCCAAAAACGCGCGCCCGGCGAATGACAGCCAGGGCGAAATCAGCGTGCACTTTTATTATTACCACTTCTATGCAGAAATTGAGCTGGGAATTCCATTATCTTCTCGAAATATGCTGCCTGGTCGATAATTCGTTTCATATCCATAACAAACGCCATGTCCTGGCCATACAAAATGCCATACTAATGTACACGAGAAAAGAAATCATAAAGACATTTCCTATGTGACCCATCGTCCAATCGTCTCTCCAAACCAACTCGTCATCTTTTCCTGTCTCTTCAACCGCGCGTCTTCCTGCGTCTTCATGAACGGCGCCGCTTCTTGCATGTACAGCTTTCTCTGCTCCAACTGCGAATTATGCGCCCGAATTTCCAGTTCCCGTTCGTGAGGCGTAAGCTGGTCAAGCGGTTTCGACGGCTTGAATCCGGCCGGAATTGTCTCTCCTCCGGGGATCTCGACTGCTTTGTCTTTGGAGATCTGAGCCCGTGCGGTGGCAGTCTGCGCCTGCGGGTTGAAGAGGGAGGTGATGGGTGGTGGTTCTAGGCCAGCTTCTCGTGCCTGTTCGACTTTCTTCTCGTAGTCCAGCATTTGGTGGTAGAGTTTGTCCGCGTGCATCTGAACCCGTTCTTCTCTGTCTGCGTCCCAGTCGAATGTAGAGGCATATCCTAGTGCTTGGAGGAATTTCTACTCAATTAGTACATCTCCTTGTAACTCCAATATTATAGAGACGAAAGAGCTCACCGACTGCGTGGTAAAACACCTCGAAAAAGTACCATTCTCCTCCGAACACATTGTCGCCCTCGCCTTCAATTGTTTCTGCCAAGTTCCCGTCTGAAAACACAGCGTCAAAGCCTCATGCTCCAACGCACAATTCTCCATCGCAGCGCGATGTACAGTATCTTTGCGCTCTTTCTCTTTCCCAATTACCCGCTCTGCGCCTTTAAGTTCTGCACCCTCCGGCTCCGGAGGCTTATACGTCTTCCACAGGTGCGCATACCGGCCGTCAGGGAAGAGGGACGCTGAGGGAACACTGTTCCCGGGCTCGTTTGCAGGTTGTGGTTGCGATTGTTGGGAGGATTGTTGTGGTCCAACGGTCTTGGAGGGGTCTGGAGAGGGGACTTGTGTTGTCGGAACGTATTTGGTGGGAGCTTCGTGTTCGAGATACTCGCGGAGCCCGGGATCGAGGTTTTTGACTGGATCGTCTTTGTTGGAATTTCCCCAAAACCAGCCCATTTTCTCTGGTTAACGAGGCCAATAATCTATATGAGAGTGTTGTAGTTGTCCGCTGGTGGTGTTTGCGGAGAGAAAATCATATCTCGGACTAACCGCTTTGGTGCCCGCCGAGCTGTTACATACGGAGCTTTCTACATAGAACTGAACCAACCGCCATATCGACGCGTCAATCACGACGAGCGTCGCTCTCAGCCATGAATTCCAGTACGCCCTTGTCCAATTCCAATTATAATTCTTACAGTCTAACTAATGACCCCAGATCGAGAGGAGCGGTTGCAAATGCGGCAACGCGGAGCAGCGTACGCGCATCCCGCGAAACAATCCCCAAACCAGATGGAAACAATAACTAACACAGGCTTACCGCAGATCACGAAAGACGAAAGAAGTCGACTTCGGATTCTCCTTTGGGTTAGCTCCGGTGATTCCTGAAGCGCCGCCGCAACAGCCTACCACTGTCCCGGCATCGCAACCACAAACACAACCTGCACCCCAACCCCAGCTATCATCGCCAAAGCCGAGTCTATCAGGATCGCAAGGCAGCCAGCGGACACCGGGCAGTGCGCGAAATGCAAGGCCACAGAGACCGTCGACGTTTGATATCCCGCCGGATGATGATGAGATTGAGCTTCCGCGGAGTGCTAAGCGGCGGAAAATTGGTGTGTTGACCTTTCCTTATCGGAGTACATATTCAAGGCGGTACGTTTGCTTACGATGCGCAGAGACGCCTACAAAGATGGGGCGATTAGGTGTGAAGAGTCGACTGCCCCAACCCCAACCGACTGAGTCGCGACGAAACGGTGATACTACGGTTGCTGCGGTGGAGAAGTCGAATGGGGTGCCAGATGGCGTACCTGCTCAGGACAAGAAGGAACCGGCGAAGGAGGTGCCTGCTTCTGCTCCGACAGATGTACCGCCAATACAACCGAGGATGAATGGAGCAGACAAGACACATGCTACTGAAGCGGCAGCATCACAGGAAGTGCCAGAAGTACAAAAACTGCAAGAACCAAAAGTGCCGCAGGAACCGCCGCAAGCGCAAGCACAGCAGACATCACTACTTCGGGACGCAAAAGAGAAACGCAGAAAGCGGAACTCTCAAGAACAACCAGATGTTGTCGCAGAAGCAGCCTCCGACATAAAGCCGAGACAACCACCGGAGAAACAAGATATTCAGGACAAGGCACTACCACACCGTACAATATCTCCTGTTCAAGTTGCAAAGGGCAAACGAAAGCGTCGAGAGTCCCCGCAGGAGCAAGCTCCAGCGGACGTTGCAGAATTATCTACAGGAAAGGCGGAAGAACCGATACCACCGGAACCAAGACCAGATACCCAAGATGCAGGCGTGCAACGGACATCGCCACGCCAGGCAGAAGGAAAACGGGGACGTCGCGAATCAGAGGAGCAGGCTGTCACAGATGCATCCACAAAAGAATCCGCTCAGCCATCGGATTCAGCAGAGGCACAACGACCACCACCACTACCACACCAGGCGAACACAAAACGACGACGTCGGGTATCGCAAGAGAAGCATCCGGAAGATACTACAATGACTGCCACGAGCGAGGTACAAGAGCCGGAGCCGGATACCCAAGATGCGCCTGCGAAAACGCAGAAACGAAGAGGGCGGCCACCAGCGTCTGCTCGAGAAGCTCAAGAACAAACACAGGATTTCGCGGAAGCAGTTACAGAGAAGACACCCACTGAGACACCCACTGAACCTGAACCTGGACCCAATCCTCAGAATGCAGAATCGAAGCCCCCGAAACGACGAGGTCGACCACCAGCATCAGCACGAGAACCTCAGGACCAGCCACCGGGGGATGTTGCAGAGCCATCTATAGAACAGGCGCAACCAACGGAACCAGATGCACAAGATACACTACCAAAGAAACCACGGGGTCGACCGCCAGCCGTTCAGCCTTCTGACAAGCCTGAGAGGGATTCGGATCGTCGTGAATCTCCAGAGGAAGAGTCCCGAGGGGATACTACGGCAGAAGCAGTCACTGGTGAGATACAAGCATCGGGACGAGCCGCTCAAGACGCTGCATCAAACAAACGACGAGGTCGACCGCCTGCATTCACTCGTGGATCTCAAGAGCAACCAGCGGAAGCAGTTACAGAAAACATCCAGCCAGCACAACCAGCAAAACCCGATTCTGATACCCGGGATACAGCACCGAAGAAGCGACGAGGTCGACCATCGGCTGTTCAGCCATCTGACAAGGGTAAAGAGCCTGAGAGGGAGATTTCTGACGATGGGACGCCAGAAGCCCGGGGACGTCAGGGCAGAAAGAGGCGCGAATCCAAGGCTACGGAAGAGCCTAACGAGGAGATCGAGGAGCCTCAACTGGATGACAGAGAAACCCGCCCAACGCCTAAACTCGGAAAGCGAGGCCGTCCAGCCAAGAGGATTGTTCGAGTTGAGCAAGATTCGGAAGAACCTGAGGAGCCTGAGCAAGAGCCTGAACAGGAACAGGAACAAGCTGAACCTTCTAGGCCAGATGACGCACAACCTACAGAGCGGACAGAACCGCCTGCACGAAAGAAACGCGCCCCCCGTGGCGAAACCGTCCCAGTAACAGTCCACCGTCTCGCCAACATCACAACCCTCGGCCGCGCCCCCATCTACGACTCCGACGAAAGCGAATCAGACTCCTCCGCGGACGAGCTCACCCAACGAACCAAACACCCTACCCGCGGCGGCGTCAACCAAGCCGACGTCCTCAACCAAATCTGCCGCGAGACGCTCGAAAAGACCCTCACAACACTACAAACCGGCATCGCGAACGAAACCAACCCGCAACGCAAAGCAGAATGGACGCGCAAGAAGAAAGCCGTGGAAGCGTTTGGATCGGAGCTGGAAGGCCGGCTGTTCGAAATGAGCGAAATGCTCGATAGCAACTTCGTCCTGGGCGTGCAGCTGCGTCGCGCTAAGCGCGAGATGATGGAGATGCGGAGCCGGCTGTACCACGTGCGGCGGGAGCGCGAGGCTATCGCCGTACGGACGGATAGTGTTCGACGGCACCATGCGGAGGAGGAGAGCGGGCGGATGGTACGTCATTTCCCTTCGATCCAATATCTAGTTGAGCTTACGGTGTATGCTAACTGACTCGTAGGCCCGAACAAACATCAACAACAACTTGCACAGCCTCGAGCTTGCCGTGGAGCGTCAACGGCCGGATGAAGAGGACGAGGCTCCGACCAGTGGACTGGAATATCTGGTGCGGGCGGTGGGGGAGGAGGTCAGCTCGCGTGGTGATGGAGGTGTACTGAATCGGATCAAAGCGTTTAACGCAGAGTTGGAGAGGGCAGCGCGATGGTTAGAATCGTGATTACTATTGCCATGTACAAGGATTGGATTTGATTTGCCTGCTTTTGCTTGATACCCATTTGGATAAATTTGACATGCATACGAATTACTGGACCTTGAGCGCTGCGAATACATACAAAATGTTCTGCATCCTTTCGCCTGTCTGAGCTGTAAATGTGGGCTGTCGAGCTGAGCCGTACAAGTTCGAGCTCAGCTACTAACTTCCGTATCCAGACAGCTGCATAGCTAAGAGCGCACTAGCGACTAATCACGCCCTTCAAGGTCAACTCTATCCCACAACCTCGTAGATCCCAGCTCAACAAAATCTGTGCTCGAATGTACTCTGAGCTATTTACGTAGGTCTACTCCATAAGGCAGGCGTCTGTCGGTGAAGCTGAGCACATGGAGCTAGGAAAGTTACTGTGTACAAGTGAAGCTTTTTTAAACCGAGCTGCTTGTACGAGTTAGGCTTGTACAGCAAGAGAACTGATCATAAATACTATGTTCGAGTGAGACTGTGCTTAGACCGCTCTTCGACGCGGAAAACTCTGCCTAGGAATCATAATAAACTAAACATAATCATAGCCAAGTACGCACAGAGCGTCAATATCCATGAAGTATTTCTATAGTGTAAAAAGCCAAGCACCTCCCCGCCATAACCAAGTCCAACGCGAGCAAGGCGATAAACAAAAAAGCTCTCTCCGCTGATCGACGAACTTTCACCTCCGTCACATCACACACTCTCACCTTGTTGAGCCCTCATCCTCTGCTCCGTAGACCACTTTCCCGTTCAAGACACAGCTGTCCCATCTGTCCATGTCCATCGTCCCCACTGCCGAGTGTCTTCCTCCCCGCGTAACTCTCGTATAAAGTCAACTCTCTCCACAGGCTTACAGTAATCCTCCGGAAGATCTAGAGAAGGTCATTCGTCGGTTGCCACGGATTTCTCCAAATAATGGTATCATAGCTCCGCTCTTGGAACCTTGGATGGAGGGGGTAAGGATAGGTTTGGATTGGAGGATGAAAACCCGTAGTAGAGGTTCCGCTCCGCCGAACCGAAGGATAGCCGGTGGTGGCACTGTAACGGATTCTAGAGCTGTAGCAGTATTGCAGTCATGAGTATAGGGGAGAGTAGAAGAGCATTCTAGCAGTGGTAATACCAGCTATTATTTGTAGGCTGAGGGATTCTAGCCGAGAGAACTACTGTCTCGTGCAGGGATCCTGTAGCACTACTGATTTAGTCCCAGTAGCGTACTTGCGACAGTGTGCGAAATACCCGTAGACCAAGTACCGGTACATCGGGCTACACATTGGACCGAGGACGGAGCAACGGAATGTGGCATGCATACCACCACCACATACGGGCTTACCACTTACCTACCATACTGGATTATTCTCCAGAAATCCCACCCAAACAGAAGAGCTCCTCGTCTCCAGACCCCACGGTGATCCCCAGATGAACCAGTTGTCCAAATTCTCCTCTTTGAGGATAAACCGGAGTCGGTACCTGTTCTGTCAGGCTTTCTCGGCACTCAATCAAAGCCGGTGGCCGTGCTTGGAAAAAATTAAAATTACAATTAGGGATTATTCACCCAAGTGGACCGCCTTGCGTCGCGCATTCTCTAGTAAAATGATTTCTATTATCCGCGGGCTGAACCGTCTGAGGTTGTGTCAGTTTTGGAGTGCCGTCTCCTGTAGATCGAATTGCGGCAGTTTTTTTTCTCTCTTTGACTGTGAACAGTAGAATCTCCGACCTGCGCACGTAATTAAACATAAATAGTATTGTGCCCTGACACCTGCCACAGCCGCCGTTGCTCAGGGATGTTTTATAACGATAGACAGTGTGTGTTTGCTTGTATACCCATTAACACACGGGCAATAGGATAGGGGGACTTTTACCGGGGCCCGTGATCGGCCTCGCGTGTTCCCCGGAAAGCCGCCAAGTGGTTCCGTAGGCCAGAGTAGTCCCAATTAGAACGAAAAGTGTAGGGAATTGCAGATTAATCGACCAGAAGTTAAATACCGGCCGGCGTCCGTTAAACTTTGCAATATCCACTGTTAGCATTCTGCTAGTGAGACTTTGTTGGTAAGTTAACCTTCGTTCGTCCGTTGCATTTTGCATCTTATATATTGCCTGTCCTTCCCTCGGTCTTTCCTTTGCTCTTTTTCCATCCATTCCGTTTTCATCCTTTGCTGTGCAATTCCCTTACCTTTTTTTTATTTTCCCCTTGTTACCCTTTACCTTATTTCCCTTATATTTCCCTACCTATCGCAGCAGTGCTGTGTCCAGCTAGCTGGTTCTTGTTCTGACTCTCCTAGTGAGATTTTCCATATCCCCTCGGAAAAACACATAAAAAAATATATCATAATGTCCGCCGAAAACCAATTCGAAAAGGACGTTGGCCCTGCTGCCAACAATGACACCATCAACCACAACGGTGACGCCGCTGGCGCCGGTGCTCCCGCGGCTCCCATTCTGTCCGCTGAGGAGCACGAGGTTGCCCGTGCTGCTGCCCGTTTTGGTTACGGTCCTCTGTCGCACGTCAACACTGCTGAGGCCCGTCTGCCTCCGTTCGGTGGTGAATTCCAACCCGGTCTGTACAAGTCGGTTGAGGGTCGCAAGTTCGCCAACCCAGCTCCTCTGGGCCTGTCGGCTTTCGCCTTGACCACTTTCGTGCTTTCCGCTATCAACATGGGTGCTCGTGACATTTCTGAGCCCAACATTGTCGTTGGTCTCGCTTTCGGTTATGGTGGTCTTGTCCAGTTGCTTGCTGGCATGTGGTAAGTTTCGCTCTTCGAAGTTGCTGTGTATATTCGGATGCTAATTGCGTAGGGAAATGGCTATCGGTAACACCTTTGGTGCGACCGCGCTCTCGTCTTACGGTGGTTTCTGGCTCTCGTTCGCCATTGTCTTGACTCCTGGTGGTTTCGAGATCATGAGTTCGTTGGAGGAAGCTGGTGGCGCGACCATGTGGAACAACTCGTTCGGTCTGTACTTGATGGTGAGTTCTTTCTCCCAATAACTTACCTCTATTGCTCCTCGCTAACAATCGCAGGGCTGGTTCATCTTCACCACCATCCTGCTCTTCTGCACCCTCCGCTCCACTGTCGCTTTCTTCCTGCTGTTCTTCTTCCTCGACCTGTGCTTCCTCCTGCTCGGTGTCGGTTACATCCAGCGTGACTCCCAGAACCAGCCCAACAAGCCTGTCCTCATGGCCGGTGGCTTCTTCGGTCTCCTCGCCGCCTTCGCCGCCTGGTACAACGCCCTCGCCGGTCTGGCCGACAACAGCAACAGCTTCTTCATCATCCCTGTTGCTCACTTCCCCTGGTCGCCCACCGGTCGCACCCGCCGTGGCAAGACCGACCGTGAGCAGGCTTAAACACCTCGCTTCGTCTTCGTCTTGTTCAAAGAAATCAAATGAAAGTATATATGTACGGTCGTAATATCGATACCCGTCCGTAGGCTGACTGAACTGCGGATATTCGACCTGTGCTGATGCAGCAATGCGTTAGCATTTTTTGTTTCTTTGTGTTTTTCCTTGTGTCTGCCAGTATAGTAATAGTGTTAATGTACCTACTGTTAATGAACTGCTGCGATTTCGCGCTGTCAATATTATGACTTCTTGCCTTGACCTGTTCAATTGTCTTCAGCCTGTCATATCGTTAGCTGTTTCGTCGAGTCAGTCGTCTCAATTTTGGACTTACCATTCCTTCCCGAGATCGCACTGTACAAAGTACCCAAGTACAGAACACCACAAGAAGTATGGGTACTTTGTCTCGTATTTTGTCACATACCTGCATCCGCATCCACACTAAAACACCGGTCCGGTCTTCGCACGGAGTACAGTACGGACTAACTCATGCATTCCCTGCACCGCATAAATTGTCGGCATCGCACTACTGCAGTCGTACGACTCGTGTTTGTCGATTGTTAGTCCACGTAGCGTGCATTGCATCCCTGTCTGTCACAGTCATTTTGTCAGTTGTCAGTCAGGCTGCATTTTGTCGGTTAATCCGTTGTTGCGGGGTGTCAGCTGTGAGTCCGTTAGTTTGTAAAAAGGTAAGCATGTACTCCGTATAGGGCTGGATTGGTTAGTGGTGACGAATCAGGTAAGTCATGCACAACGTATGTACAAAGTACACATGGAGTATAATACGTAGTGAGCAACGAGCGAGTATACAAACGTCATAACAACAATCAATATAATGGGTGCCCAAAAAGAAAACGAACTGTCAAAACCACCAAAGTAAAAACCTTCAGAAAACGAGACGAGGAAATCCCTTTATTAAATAAAAGCCCAGCCAGCCCAACTATTAGCACTCTGAGTCTGATATGAAACAATCTCGGCGCTGGCTCGGTCGATAATTTCTCGGTGTCTTCTCGGTTACGAGGTATTACTCTCATATTCCTACCAAAAATGGTATCATTGGTAATCTTACTAGTACAATACAAGGAGAACTCTCGGTGTTTGATGAAGATCGGGCCGGTCAGTCGGTGGTGATTCTTCGGTCCGAGTGTTTTCCTGCCTTTGAATAGTACGAGGTTAGGCTGCGAGGAGCGTCAATTGGCTCAATACTATTTCCTATTGTGTTCTGCCCTATCTATGGACCTACAGAGTATGTGCGTATGGTCTAGGGTTCCTGTCATGTCATCGTGTTTCGGGCTTTAGCCGTCCGTAGTAGTCTTGCGTAGTATACAGTAAATTCTATAGTATGCGATTAGGTTCAGCGATGGATGGGGGTTTTTGGCAGTTACTTGGCGATGGGTGTCATGTTGCACAGACTTGTGTTTACTTAAGTCGTATGCCTTCTGTGTGAAAGTTGTGAGGATGTAAAGTAGGGATTGGGGGCGAGTCTCAATAAGGGTGACAGCTCCGGACCGTGGTGGATATATTGTCGCTCATCATCTCCTGTTTGTCCACTGCACTATGCATAGTTGGATACTCAGGGGATACGATAAGAATAGGGAAGGGTACTCCGAGGAGATACATACAGTCATTAAAATATGTTTATATTTATTATTACTATATACTAACCGCATACCCCGTACGCATACACGTACAGACTACACGACCGGGTCATAACTCATACTCATGCTCATAATCTCATCCCAAACCCCCCTCAACACGCCCAGATACTTGCGATCCACGTAATAAAACCGCATCAACAGCCCCCTGAGCTCCTGCCACGTGCTGATTCCTTCCATTCTCACCGCTGCGGCCAGGCCGTTTATGAAGAACGACCGCTCGCCGGGCAGGACCTGGCTGCTACACGTGCCAATGAAGAGAAGCCATATCAGGAGGTCTTCTTTTCCTTTGCCGCGCTCTTGGTTACCAGGGGATGGAGAAGGGGTGTGGTAGTAGCCTGCGGCGATGGTGGATTCGAGAGCCATCCGGAGCGCGGCGATGGGCTTGTTGAAGACGGGCCCCATCATTGGGTAAAAGTCCCAGATGGCAGTGTTGTGGAACAAGAGACAGGCGAGACGGACGCAGCCCTCGAGAGACGCGTCGCCTTTTGCTTGGCCCGCGGGTGTGTAGCGGTCGCGGTGGAGGGAGTACTCCACGTGCAAGACCTCGTTGTTGAAGTAGTCTTCTGTTTCGTCGGTGAAGTTGTGCAATTGCGACTGTGGGCCCTTGATCCATTCCGCGTACCAGGTTAGTTCGCGGAGGTCGTAGATTGTGCTGCGCATTTCGGGGCCGAAGGTGCCCGGGGAGGTTTCGATGAGGGAGATGAAGCGGGAGGCGAGAAGGGAGATTTCGTCAGTTGGGGGGACTACGGAGAAGGTTGTTGGGCGAGGGGAGCGGATGAATGGGAAGATGGGTTTTGTGAATGCCATGCAGGCTACGCGAATGTCGGTCCTGTGTTTGTTAGCTCGTCATCAAATGCTTGCTGGTAGGCTGGCTTACCATGAGATCTGGAACCGGACGTCAGGTGGAACGTCGGCAAAACTACTACGGAGCGCGACCATCTGTCGCAATCCTGCAAGATGGATTTTGACATAGTCGGGATTTCCGGATGCAATCTAACCCGTTAGCCAAGGTCACGGGGTAACGATATACTGGGGTGGCTACCTCAATAGTAAGTAAAATCGACACGGCAGCAATTAACTCATCACTAGCTGCCTTGATCGGATCCGACAGCCCCTCATTCACCAGTCGAATAGTCTCTCCCCGATGATGAAAAGCATCGATAACCAATGCACTCGAGGCTTGCTTGCTTGGATCAATGATAGGGAACTCTCCCGTCTGCAGGGCTGTGCTCGACGCCGCAACGCATATACTTGCATGCAGCGATGCCGGGTCATCCCGTACTAACGACGCCCAGTGCGCCTCAAGTTTGGGCCCTGAGCGGTGTTGTAGGGGATACGCTTGGTGGGTCAAGTTGGAGAGAACTTTGGCGCGTTAGTAGTATTTCACGATGTCTACAGGACGAACTCACAATTATGTAGATGATGGAACATGCGATCTGACAGTTGCGTATGCGCCATGCCAAACGGATCTTTAGCACCCTGGCCAAGATAAGCCCACGGCTGCGCAGCCATGACATCTCCAGTATCCTTCACAGTCGCATTCGCGACCTCATCCTGCACCCCCGGGCTATCATTCACGTTTTCCGTCGTCGCAGTCGGGCTTGTCCGTTTCGCACCAGGCGAGCTCTTCCCACGCGCAGGAGGGGACCGACTAATCGCCTTTCCACCTCCATTCCCAACAGCCGCCGTAGCCGTCGTCTCAACAGGCTGGAACGCCAAATGCTTCCACGTCTTGCTGCTGCTATATCGCTTCGTATTCTCGCGCTTCTTGCGATTATGTTCGGACATGACGTGCGATCGGATCCGCTTCAGGGTTTCCTCGCGCGTGCCCTCGGAGGCAGACTGGGGGTCAGTATGGACCCAAAAGAGCGTTGAGCTTGAGCGGCCGCCTGCATTGTTTGCTTTACGAGGTTTGCGCAGTTTGGAGATGGCGTTGGGATTTTGGGTGGTGCCGGTTGTGCCGGTGGTGGCTGGTGGAGGACTTGGGTTTTGTTCTGGCGAGGTACTTGCGAGGTTCGATGTGTTTGCTGTGGATGATGCTGTGGATGGGGGTGTAGGACTCATAGTGGGAGGTGTAGTACTCGGAGGAGTTGTAGTTGGACTAGCCCACGCAGCGGGCTTGGCTAGCATGGGTAGAACCTGTTCATGATGGCCGGGGGCAAACGACCGCGCAGCGAGATTCTGGCTATCCATATCCGTAACCATCGATGCGCGAGTCGAGGCTTATCCTAAGGCTGTTCACGTAGGTTGGTGTTCAGCAGTCATTGTTTGTGTCGGGAGGCTAACGGAAGGGGATTGGAAGAGCGACAATCGAGAATGAAATTATATTCAAGGGTGACGAGTAAATATGTACAGTAAAGAACACGAGAGAAGAAAAGAAGTTGTGAAAGAAAAGACCAGAAAAGACAGAGGGGGATATCGATTTGGACCGGGCGGAAGACGGACGTCACTTGGGCCGAAGTCGATACACCGTTTGAAACGCTTTATGCGAATTATGCGAGGCTCTGCTGTATTTTCCGTTCTCTCCGGCACTTTTTAAGCACAGTGACAGTACAAAACCGAACACTAGCTACTACTTCGAGTCATCATCCCGTCCTGATACACAACATCCGGAACGCGTGGCGTGTTTCAGGATTTTTTTCCCTCGCCGTGTCCGACTCCGAATCCAGATCTTATTCCCGATGGTGGATACTATGCAGGGTGTTCTTTAATTAAACCGTTTACTGTCATTCGTGCTGTAACTAGGTGGACGGTATAGTTCGATCGAGTTTGCTGGCTAGTACAGCACTGCGCCTTGCTTGTGAATACTTATGTACATGTATGCATTTAGCCGTTATCGGATCTCGGATTCTTTCGTGACTCGCGGTTGAACCAGAGGTTCACCCTTATTGATCAGTAACGGTCGATAGAGTATGACTGGTACATTAGGTATCCTTCTTCTGTATGGAGTACAGAAGTCAGCATAGTAACCCAAACAAACAAACTCGCGGTCAGTCTTTACTATCTGACGAGAACTTATGGCAGAAGTAGCACAGACGATCGTAGCCATGTAGAATGTTTGCTCGAGTGACATGGTGACATGGAAAAGAAAAGCAACCATCAAGGCGCCTAGTAGCTGTTATCCTGCTATTGAATACACTCCCCCAGAAGAAAGAAGAAAAGATAGAGGAACTATTCAACAGGGATCGCTGGCATCTTTCGCAATATAACAGGTCGATCCGCATTAATTCACCATGGCAAGACACCAACTATAAACTCGACGGTAACCTGATGATATACAAATTGCTCAGCTCGTCAGCCAAGGCAGTGAAACGAATAGAAATTGATCCATAGGCGAGAGAATCCGACGGCGATGGTCTCGAAATCCACACAACCCAGAGCCGAGACAGAAGAAACGCAACCAGAAGTCGCCAGTCATCTTGGTCAGCGGTACGGCAGGCATTGGGTGAATCCAGGCCAAGGTGATGCGTGACAATGGCTTTCATCCTATCATGCTCGTCATTGACAGCTGAGGAAAAGCAGTTCTGTTGCTCGTAGTATTGAGTGTATGGAGGACATTGATTTCCTTATATCGTGCGTCTGATTAGGTCATCTATAGCCAAATAAGGTGCTGCGTCTTTGATATTATGAAGGAGGTTAGTGAGATTGGTGCCAAATGAACCTGGTAGAGAACAACTGTGTAGAAAATCGGTTCCTGGACTGAAAGACCCCGGATGTAATTAAACGGCCAGGAGTTGAGTGTCAACAAACCAGGGCATTAGCGGTCACATGCACGTGATTGTCAAATTATCCATTGACTGGAAGAGAAAGAAGAAAAGCAAACAATGCGGGCTTTCTGTCATGAGATAAGAGCACCGTTTACGGGGTTGCCCCTAATAGGGTCAATGGCAAATATGTCGAGGATGTTGCCGAAAGCTACGCGGGGAAGATTCGACAAGCAAACCAGGCTAGTAGTGCCTCCCTCTCGCTTTTCCCTACTCTTGTTTGGTTGATTTATTTTCTTCCCCCCGAGCACGCAAGATTATGTATGTACATGGTCCGTTGGCGGCTACAGCGCCATAGAAAGAATCGGCGTACCGTTCTCCAACCACATCAATGGCCTTTCATCTGATAATATCGAGAAAGAATACTGTTGTCTCACATAAAAGGAGCATAAGCGCAATCAAAATCTAGGGTGTAGTTGACTTTCCGCTAGTTACGTAGTTGATTATTATGTATGTGCTTTTGATTATCAACTAGCCCGCACTGCGAGCTTCTAACAACATGCTAAATCTGTCAATGTAAATGTATAGTGCAAAGTATAATGAAGAATGCTGACGCGAAAAGAACAGAATTACAATAGTACACACACAAGAAGAATGAAATAAAGGGGAAAAACCACCAGATAATGACAAACTATGTCATACCCGGCCGTGGAAACACGGGCACCGTATCCAACTGCTCATAGCCGCCCATTGTGCCCTGCTGGCCACTAACTTGCCAGCCCTGTCCAGTCTGCTGGTTGACAAATGCACTCTGCCGGAATGGGTTCGTACTGCCAGTAGGGTTTGGCCGGAGAGGTGCTGCTGTGGGAGGCTGTAATCCTTGCTGAGGTACCACGGTTGAGTTGCGCGCAAACGGGTTGGTTCCCGTGCGCTGAGGCTGTATTGGTTGGGCTGGCGCCTGAGACGGTGATGCGGGCTGGAGGTTGACGCTCGACATACGCCGTGCAAACGGGTTCGTGCTTTGGCGGTTAAGCTGTGCGGTGGAGGGCATGGCAGTTCCCGTAGGTGTGGCCATTAGCATCGACTGTCTAAAGGGGTTGGTGTGCTGTGGCTGCAGCTGTTGAGGTTGCTGCGGTTGCTGCTGAGGTGGAAAAGCCGCGACATTGCTCTGTGGAATGGGTGCCAAATTGTTTTGATATCCATACGACTGTGGTTGTGGGGAGTAACCGCCAAAACCAGCACCCGTGGGAGTAGGCTGAAGAGGCTGTGGAGCTTGTGGTTGTCCAAAGGGGTTATTTGCGCCAAACTGATTGAAACCGGTTTGCTGCGGCTGCTGAAAACCCGTCTGTTGTGGCTGTTGAAAGCCCGTCTGCTGAGGTTGTTGGAAGCCAGTCTGTTGAGGTTGTTGGAAGCCAGTCTGTTGAGGTTGTTGGAAGCCAGTCTGTTGAGGTTGCTGGAAGGCCGTCTGCTGAGAGTAAAAGCCGGCCTGTTGCGGTTGGAATCCGGTTTGCTGGAACTGCATCGCCTGCTGGTATTGCTGTTGTTGCTGTTGCTGGAGGTACTGTTGCTGTCGCAACTGGCTCTCTTGCGCCGCCGGTTGCTCAATCGAGTCGAAAAAGTCAATCAAGTCTGTCTGTTTCTTCTCGGGCCTGGGCGCTGTTTGAGGACGGTTGGGCGTAGCTTTGGGGCTTGGCGGGGGTCGACTGCTTTGTCCGTGACTCGATTTTGCGCGGCCTCCACCCTTCCGTGCCAGATATTCTCCTCGTCGGAGATCGAAATCGGGATCGTTGAGGTCGTCTTCGAGTAGTCGCGTCAAGTCCGTGGAAGCATGTTTCAGCTTTGGTATTTCTAGCCTTGTTGCGCCTTCGAATCGTCTCGCGACCCCAAGGTAGTTCACCACTTCTTCGGTTTGCGCAGTGAAGGTCTTGTATATTTCCAGGGCGCGCTCGCTGTCTGGTCTTGACATTTCGAAATAGTGTTCTATATGATCGCGTGAGCACTGTCCACAGTAATTGGCCGGTACAACCTACCTAAAACATTGATTGTACCCTCGTTCATGACGGCATAAAGGGTCATGAGGTCGAGCACGAGCAGACGGAACGCTGTCAATGAAATTTCGTTTTCAACATCGTCCACCAATAACTGTAAGACTATTAGCCACGTGAGAACAGCAATAATCATAGTGAAGCTGGCGACTCACGTCACAGCGCAACAAGGCCCAGATCTGCTTTTGAACCATTTCGGTTTCTCGCAGAAGACCCTTGTCCACTGTCAACCTCTTCATGCGCCCTTGTCCACTCCGCACATAATCGGTCTTCGTATCTTCAAATACCCTGGCGCGCGCAAGGAGATAGTCGGCATATCTCCGGATGTTATGACCCTGGTGCTGTACTGCTGCCAGTCAGCAGATGCCTCTGCGTTCTTCCGTGTAGTATCACCCACCTTCTGAATATTGACTAATAGCAAGCTTGCTTGGGTTATCCGAAAGATAATGCAACGTAGCATCCAATTGACCCTCTCGAATCATAAGATGGATCACAATGAGCGCCTTGAACACCACCGTCCATGTCGATTCGCGAAGTCGAATATGCAAGGTTCGAAAGATCTCTGCAACGCCCGCATCGCCTGTATGAGTCGCTACCAGGATATTCTCGATGTATTTGGATTTGGGTGCCGCAAGCTGTCCGCGCAATCAGTAAACCTTGCCTTGCCAGGGGGTAGAAGTATCGAAGCGACTGACTTTAACTTTGGTGGCCCCTTTTACGGATTTCTCGAAATTGGACATGGTGGTTCTTTTCTTTTTCTTCTGTTGTTCTCCCCTTTCCTTCTTTCTTGGTCAAATTGGGCGTAAATGCGAATCAGGAGCGAATGCCGCAGGTTTCAGGTCGGGATGAGGTTGGAAGAAACGAGGGGGATATGTGCGCGCGAGAATGAGGACGATGTACTGGGTATATTACAGTTTCCGAGTCGAATTTTCTATAATGTTGTTCCGCGGAGCATCGTTCGCTAGTTTATTGAACCATTGCTAAGAACAAGTGATAATGCGCAGGTTGTCGGGGGGTACGGAGTAAACAGCAGTCGGGCGACGGTCGGGAGTGCCGGCTTGAGAGTAGACAGAAAATATGCAAATTAATAGGAGTATGCACGTTGTATTGACTGAAGGAGAGTGCGAAAGACTATGGAGCAAGAGAGAGAGAGAGAGGAGAGAAGGAACGTTGGTTCGGAGCAGCTCAACGGCGGTGGAGCAGTGCGAATAAGACTAAGTCAGACTAGGCCGGGGTCGGGCTGCTGCATCCGATCCGATCCTGCCAGTGATGCAAGGCGCCTGTCAGCCTTTTATATATCTATATTGCATATTCCTTACTCGGGGGATGTTTCCCTGAGAATCTAGATCTCAATTATCTTGGTGGCTTGTGTATACGCGACTCAGTGTGCAGAGATACATATCCCGTGTTTAAGGCAACCACTTCTCCCGATATTATTCCGACCTCCCATCATATATCGTCATATGGGAAACCTGTTCGAATCCCTACTAACTGCGCAATGGTTTAAGCTTACTGCTAGTGATTCCGCAGTAATCGAACCTGACGGTGCGATCCAGTTGACAGCAGTACCCCGGGATTGCTAGTAGATTGTCTGACGATCACGCGCTTCGAGTACACTTCTGATTCGTTCTCTTATCGAGCCTTCGTGCTATAGTCGACGAGAACAAACCAATGGGACGCGCGCCAGTCAACTTAATCTCAAGCGCCAGGCGAAATCGTGTTATTGGATTCCACGTTTGTATGACGCCGGTGATCCGTGATGCGCCGTATGCGCTGTCGAAAACCTGTGCTATTGATCCGTTAGCATTGTTGTATCGTCAATTGACATATTCAGACGAGTCTATATTACCAGCATTCCAACTGTTCCCATTGGCGTTCTGGCAGTCACCAGCAAAACAAAGGCATACCAATGGTTCCAAAAAAAAGTGAAGATCATGGCTATGGCTTCAGTCACATAACAATGCCTACTTTGAGATGCAATTCAGTCACTGGTCCTGATCGATGAGGGCAGATAAACAGAAAGACAGTGACTACAGAGTATTGCGTAAGCGTTGGTCGTTTCTACGAACACCAGCCCCTCGAAACCCGGGAGGAAACGAATCATGCGATGTGCTTACATTCACTCTTCTATAACATTTGAGATGACCATCTGCCTTGAAGATGCGCGCAACCATCAGCCACACGGAAGAGAGCTTTGTGCTTTCGCTCGTCTTTCACTGCGCGAATGCAAAAAGTAGTGGCCTACCATGAAGTCGGAAATGCAGCAGGGCTGGAGGAGCTGAACCCAAGCATTCTACTGATAGATATGACCTGGCCCCACTACATCTCGTTTGCCTCGAAGTCGCTCCTCGTCTACAGTTCCATGCTCTAGCAAGATAGTCTCGCGACTAAGACTGCTTTCACCATGGACTCTCTAAGCCACACCGAGACTCGAAGGCGGATCAACTGGAACAACGCGTACAGGACCTTCCTCTGCTGTCTGTTTCGGTTCTTCTGTCGTGATCGATATGCGTTCAGTGGGGTCTTTCGTTCGCTCTTCGGCCTGAACTTCACGAACAAAGAACTTTATACCAGGTTGTCGACGCAGTGGTGGGACATGAGGAGAAAAGGCGACCCAATATGGCATCAAGTGCATGTTGAGATCCCCTTCCCGCCGCCGGAGGGTCCTTGGTCGCAGATAGTATCGACAATCAAAGAAACAGCCAATGCAATCGGTGTGTATTTGGTTGAGAAGGACACAGATGATATTGACGTTTCGAGATTTCATTTGAATACAAGACAAGTGCGGGGGCTGGCCCCTCCCCAAACATTCCCTCTTCAGACGCCCGTTGGTACTTCGACATCGAATCGGACAGTCTTTGTGGACGCAGATACTCTTTCGACTCAGGCACCCGACACGCAGTCTAGCTTGCCCTCCCCATTTACGGTGTCTAGCGAGCCAGAGGGTCTGTGTGAAGCTGGAGGGAAGGTTTGCTTATGGTGTTGTTACGAAGGGGCGGCAAGTATCAGATACACTCCAGAGGCTTGACCTGGTTCTAATAAATTTGGTTTGCAGGATGAGGTTCAGACTGCGTCGGAGATCAACACGGATGTCCCACCCATCCTGTATCGGTGGGCAAACGTTGATTCGCAGGGAGTCAATACAAGATCGCTCATTATCTCCGGACTGTTCTCGAATAGTGACCAAGACTTCTTTGCCCCAGATGAGATCCCGCAGGAAGAATTCGAACAGTACGCCACACAGCACGTCAGCTATGAGAAGTCCCTGTCACCTTTCATTTCCACATTTCAATCTCTCTTGGCCCCCCTCCACCGCGCGATCCGAGCTGGGGAGGGTGCGGCTGTGACATTCATCAATACCTCAAAAATAGAGACGAAGGTATACTCTGCGAAGTCTTTAGTGTGGGACCTAGGCATAAAGATCAAGGGATACAGAGGCCTTGGGGAATATCTGGTCTGGGGCAAGATACCAACGCCTGCTATTATTTGCACCTTCAAGATAAGTTCCCTTGTGAGCATCGCAGAAGAGGATGCAGGTATAGGAGAGATATTGCAGCTGAATCGTATAAAATCCTCCAAGCGTAACCGCAATGAGCTGCAAACAGCCCTCTCAAAAGGCCCAGGCAGAATGGATGGCAGTTCTGGTGTTATCGTCGGGAGATTGCTACGGAAGTTGGACGTGCCCAGCCCTTATCTCGAAGCAATTGCCATCAAGATCTCGTATTCCTGGCGTTTCGCGCGTTGCAAAGATACCAGCGATTACCTGAGTGGTGTTCAGGCTGGCTACCACGGGCATGGCTCATCCTTGTCGCCGTCGCCGGTCTTTGAGCAACCATTACTGGGAATGCCATCATCCCTTCATCCTCATACCCAAAAAGAAGAGCCCTCTGCGTCCCCTAGGAAGAAGATATGAACAGCCAGGCAAGCGACCGGGATAAGGAGAATCTCATACCATCCATCGAATTCAGACCCTATGTCTCCCTCACGCATCAGCCCTTCACCACAGAAGCCCCGAGAATCGAATTCTTCGACCCAAGCATCCAAAGGTGGCCAGACACACTCTTTCGAAGAAACCTTCGCCGTCAATCAAGCAAGCATATTTTTTCGAACAAGCTTGACCCATTCAGGAGTCAGAGGACGTGGCCGATATGAGTGCACTCCCTACTTCGTGATGGACAGATGAAACGGTAGGCGTGGGCGTTTCGTGTGGCGTTCTGGGTAGCTGCGGAGTCTTCAGTTATTATGTTCTTTTTTGTATTTGACGGATGATCGTGATGTTGAAAATGGGAGTAGAGAACGAAGTTAGGTCTGTTATGATGTGGATGGGTTCGGGTGCAATATGGAGATTGAGATGTTGACATAGTAGTCCGAACAGAAGGGCATTTTTACGAACTGAGCGAAAAGGTTGTCGAGAACAGAAGAAAGACTATCATATCATTCCTCCCTGCAGCTTTTATAAAAATAAGCAGAAAATAGAACCCATATTTTGTATCATAAAAAAAGCACCATGCCCAAACCATTATGCGTGGTATTCCCCTTGATTCCCCGGTCTGCTGTACGGACGTACACAGTTGGATCAATTTCTTATTTTTTTAATTGGTATTTTCTTCAAAAGGGTACCTGGGACACGAGCTCGTAAAACAATCCCAACCCGTGAAATAGAATTTCGCCTATATCCAGTCATGCCGCTTCCCTAGGTTTTATTTCCCTCTCAAAGCACCCCCATCATCCATCGACGCGCTTAGAACTTGTTGAACGCCTTGACGGCCTTACCGGTGCGGGGCAAGACACGGAGGGTGTTGAAGCGGACCTGCGAAAGAATATTATTAGCCTCCATTCGTACCAGTATGACAAGACCATCTAGCCACATCGCAATATCCACTGATGTCGAATCACGCATGCCATTCGAGAGTCGAACAGTCGGAGGAATTCCACATACAGTCTTGGAAAGGGGACGGCACTGGCCGACGGTAACCCAGTCACCCTCCTCAACACGGAAAGCGGGCGAGACGTGAGCAGCAAGGTTCTTGTGCCTCTTCTCGTAACGGTTGTACTTGGGGACGTAGTGAAGGTATTCACGGCGGATGACAATGGTACGGTGCATCTTGGTCGAGACGACACGGCCAGTGAGGATACGGCCACGGATGGAGACAAGGCCGGTGAAGGGGCACTTCTTGTCTGGTAGGAATTAGCATTCGTCTCACAAATCCGCGCGATTCACATGGCCTGATCTCGGGATATTGGATATGAGACGACAATTGGAGAACGTTGATTTCTTCTTTTTTTTTTTTTTCTTTTCCCGGTCGCACTCGTCCTTCCACTTCAGTCCTCCCAGTGCGAGTCCGATGTTCCCGATCTCCAAATGTCGTTCTCATTCCCGCTCCGCAAAGATCAAAGCCATATAATGCGAAATCCGGAAAAATCGCAAAAATCAACGTAGGTGCCGCATACCGATGAAGTTGCCCTCAATGGCGGTCTTGGGAGTACGGAAACCAAGACCAACGTCCTTGTACCATCTCCGGCCCTGGCCAACCTTCTTGCTCTTCGCCTTGGTCTTGGAGTTAAGGAAGATGTGAGGCTGCTTCTGGAACGCACGTTCCGACTGGACGGTCAACTCGGTCGCCATTGTTGCGAGAATTCAGTTCGACGGGGAGAACAAAGTCGAAAATTCGTCGCGAAGAGGGGGGTGTCGGGGCCTGCGGTCGATGTTAGTTTGAAGATTTATTCGACCGGAGCGGATAATATTGAGTGTGGTTGGTGAGTGTGCGATGTCGGCGCTAGTCCCAATCGGGAATGGTAAATTTCGGCTAGGGCTTTTTTTGGTTTGTTTACATCCGGCGATCACATGAGCAACGGGGAGAGACGCGCTGGCGGCGGAGTTTACGGAGGTTATCGCTACGACCGTTGTCGTTGTTTTACTTTAGAAGAATCTATACGGAGTTCTCATTGAATTCATCTCTTCCTATGCTCCTCTCATCTTGACCATGGCGTCCAGAGGTGACTCCGCGGGGTCCGTCCGACCGCGATCTCGTCGCTCTATCGCCCATGTCCCCCGATCAAGACTGACGTCGACCATCGACAAGGAGAATTCCACTACAGATATTGGCACGATTCAGCCTCCTAGCAACTTATCAAAGACTGCCGGAAAAGATAAGAAGTCCCGTAGCAAGAGCTTGGGACCCGGTGGTCTGGATGCACTTCAAAATTCAAATGGCAATCGACGCAAGTCTACGACCGCGTTTCCCGTCAAAGGCATCCTCAAGCCTACCGTCCCCGTTTCGCCAGTCCAGAGCATCCCTACTTTCGAAGAAACTCGCAATAAGACTCCTGCTCGTGGTTCGCAGCACAATGAGGGAAACAACCAGGAGAAGGAGGGCTTGCTGATTGACCTTGATACCCCCGCACGGCCTCCGGATTCTGATGCTGAGAACACTGCCAATCCTTTCGATGACTTCAACGCCTCATCAGCGATCGCTGCTGCGAGGGAACGGGAAGAGAAGGAACAGAGAGAAAGGGAGCGGAAAGCAATTCTTGAACAAAGAGAAGCTCGCCGGAAGTCAATGGGTTCGTTACCATGCCACCTGCGGTACCCATATGAGCTAACCATAAACGCATCATAGCAAATCGCCGTGTATCATTTGCCCCGGAAGCGACACTGCATACCTGGAATGTCGTTGAAATTCCCGATGACTCGACTTCGTCATCTACATCGAACTCTACTAGACGCGCCTCGTCCACGCCGAACGCTGAGAGGCAAGAGCCACAAGACATTCTTCAACAAGACGATCTTCCGTCTTCACCCTTTGGTGACGTGGATTCCGACATCGCCTTCTCTCCCGTTCAATACCCTGACCTGCAAGAACTTGCCAATCGTCCGGCAACCGCTGGACCTTACGAAGGCTCTCATGACCTTTCTTCGAGCCCCTTTAGTGGTAGCTCCGCAGACGGCAGTGATGACTCTGGAGTGCAGAGTGTGACTAGGGATGACGATGACGAGGATGACGATTCAGCTTCTGATGCAGGGTTCGACGCTGAGAGTACTGCGATGAGTATGGATGACATAACTTCTCGAACAGCAGAATCTGCATCCAGTAGTAGCTCTGCCCGACTCAACGAGGCTTTACGACAGGCTGCTCACGAGGCTGGGACGAAATCCGTTGACTACGAGGGTAACGATGATATGTCGATGGAGATGGCCACTCAAGAGATCACCGGCGCGTTTCAACCTTGGATCAAGAAGGGGGAGAGGCAAAGCTTTGATTGGGATGATATTAGTGCTGCACATGATCAAGAGAATATTGACCCGTCTAAAGGATCCAACGAAGATGCTAAAGAAGATGGTGCTGATGATGAGGAAATGAGCATGGATGTCACAAATGCCATCGGCGGAATCCTGTCCAAACAGCCGAGTCGCCGCCAGAGTACCGCTCGCCGTCAATCTAGTGGCACAGAAACGAATTACGATGAACAGACTATGGAGTTTACCAACGTGGTCGGCGGTATCGCGCAACCAGCTTCACCTGCAAAGTCTACTGGTGCGGACAGCAATGCGGACGACGAGGAAATGACCATGGAATTCACGTCGGTTGTTGGTGGTGTTCTCAACAAAAATACTTCTGTTACTGAAGAATCTCACACTCCGCGCGGCGCGGTGCCAAACTTCGCTGACTGGAATAACGAGGATGAAGATGCGGAGGATATGGACATGGAAATGACCGGCGCGGTTGGCGGAATATTGCCACCGATTGAGGAGCAAACTGAACCTCAGGATGACGACCAAACTGCGGGCATGGATGTCACGGCCGCTTTGGGAACGATTCTGCCATCTGAAGCCGAGCAACATGGCAAGGATCAGGAGAACCAGGAAGTGGATAACGAATCAGACTCTGGACAACTTGGAAGCTCACCCTTCCAAGAACAGGTTCGACAGTCGCCTGCCAAGTCTCCTCCTAAGTCCCCCACCAAATCTCCGAAATCGCCTGCACCTTTTACAATTGCCGCTGAGAACGGTAGCCCTGATCTAGCAAGCGTGAGGTCTCGACGGACAAGACAAAGCTTGGGGCGCGCACCGTCGAAAACGCCGACACCGCAGCCATCACCGTCTGAAGAACAAACGACTCCGTCGAAGCAACCAGCACCTCAGGCTACTCAATCCTCGACCCCTCTGAAGACACCGCCCTCAGGAAATGGGCTCTTCCAACCGAAAGACCTACAGCCAAAGTCGCCTGCTAGAGCTCTCTTTGAGCACAATGCGGTCACAGGGCAGTCAACGCCTCAATTCATCCTTCGACCGCAGAAACGGCGCTCGTCCGGACTCGGAATTGACAAGGAAGGGCTGGGCTCCCCTCGTGTGGCAGAAATGCTCGACAAACGCCGATCCATTGGTGACGAAGCTTCTCAGTTCGTTCCCCAAGAGCAGCCAAAGCAGGGCGGCGTGCGCTTTGAAGATCCGCTGAAACTCCAGGAAGAGATCGACCGTGAGCGTGAAGAGGAGGAAAGCCGGGAAGATGGTCATATCCCACCATGGCAACAAGGCGAGCGAGATGCAACCTCGAATCTTAAGGACATGATCTCAAGCCTTACCCCGAAGAAGAACAAGCTTAAGGGCCGAAAGAGCTTGCACGTGGGTGCTGCTAAGGGCGTTCTCGGAAAGCGCCCGAAGGAGTTGGATGAAAGCGAGGATGAAGAGGGATCTGATAACACACCCAAGCGTTTGAAGGGTCGTGAGGCTAGCCCGGTGAAGAACATCAAGCTTCCCGCACATCCAGCCAAGGATGAACCTATTGGACGTTTGGCATTCTCGCCCCCTCAGAAGCTCTTCGGCTCGCCGACCAAGGGCAGTACTACACCTATCCGGGAGCCCAAGAATGTCGGATTGAGTCCACTGAAGGATGGATCGGGATCATTTGAATCTGCGGCTGAAGAGCCAGCGGAAGAGGAAGTTGCCAGAGAAGAACCCGAGCAGAAACTCGAGCCTATCCCACTGCAGGACTTTTTGAATATGACCAACATCCATTTCATGGAACTTACGACTACGAAGAGACGGCATACTACTGTGCCTGGAAGCGCCAGTCGGAGATCGTCGGTTAGAAGATCTAGCGAGGGAGCATCCAAGCCTGCTACTTTTGAGGACTGCGTTGCTGCTGGATTCTGCACGGTGCCGATGCTCGAGCTTTATCAGCATGTGAGTATCTCGCTTAACACATATTGACATGTCGCTAACTGGACGCAGTCCTGCCGAGAATTGAAATCGTACATCTCCGAAGGAAGACAAGTCATCCGGTCCATCGAAGCTGAGACGTATGCGGAAAACCCGCCGCTATTCCGCGAATACATGGCTGCTCCTTCAGACATACGCTCGATCATGGATAACCAATTCCGCAACGTCAAGACCCACGCTCGATTACTTAGCAAGGCTACATGGTACGAGTGGCGGATGAAGCTCCTCGAGGGCTTGAAGGAGGGTCTTAACCGGCATGCCGACGAAATGAAGGCCGACGATGAAGTCTTGACCAAGCATGAAGCGCTCCTGAACGGTGTCGTGCCTGGACTTGTCGAGAAGCACTCATCACTCGAGCAAGAGGCTACGTCCTTGCAACAGCTCGCCGATGAGATGGAGAACTGCGACCAGGACGAACTGCGATCCGCACGAGAAAAACTCGCCAGCATCGAGGACGAGATCGCAGCCAAGAAACAAGAACTCCAAGAAATCCAAACAGAAGTCCAAGAAAAGACCGACACCGTCGAAGCCGGAACAGAGCTAAAAGCCCAATTCATGGCACAAATCCAAGAAGCAGAACGAGTCAAGGAAGAATGCCGCGGCTGGAGCGCAAAAGAAATCAACGAGTTGAAGCAGTCTGTTTCAAACATTGAACAGCAAACCGGATGGTCCATCATCTCCGCTGGCGCATCTTCCTCCGGAAATCCTTCCTTAACTATGTCCTACCGCAACCAACTCCAACTCTGTTTCTACCTTCGCGCATTCTCCACCGGCAACCCCTCCAACATGCCCCTAGACCTCCGCTACGCCCCCGGTGCCAGCGACCGCAAGAAATCCTCAACATCCATACCCCCTCTCACCCCCATCGCCTCGCTCGTCCTCAAGTCCCTCCAGAAACACATCAACAGCATCACCCAATCCACCACGGCACCGAAACGCATGCTCCGCTTTATCTCACAAGCCTGGGACCTCGTCCTCAAAGTGGAAGAAGAAGCACGCATGCTTGAATTCTGCGGCGTGACGAAGCTTAAACTCCTCGAGGTTGAGGATACGCCTTCCCTCAGGGCGAGATGTACCGTCCTCGGCACCGTCTCGCCGTCTTCAAAGGTATCCAAGATACCCACCAAGAAAGGCCAGGCCAACTCTAACAACGGCAAGAGCAGCGGCAACGGTACCCGCCGAATTGACATTGACTTTGCCGTAAGAACACGCATCAACACCGACGGCGACGGCGACGCCATCGGCACCATGGACCTCGAAACAGACGTCCTCGCGAGTAAAGTCTACGGCTTCGGCTCTGGAAATGAAGTTGGTATCTCCGAAGCTCAAATGAAGGATATCCTTGCGAACGAAATTAGAGAGAAGAAAGGCGAGGTGCAGCTTGGGAATGGGATTTGGAGTCGGGCTGTGAGAATGCTTACGGGGACAGTTTTTTAATTGTTTCTGATGTTAGGTTCGGTTAGGCGTTTGTTCATCTTGCATTTTATATTTGGTATTTATTAGGGATGGTTATGGGGGCGTTAGCTGGCTTGGTTTGGTCGGTCTGGTTGATTCCCTGGGTTGAAGTATTCGGTTTATTCATTTGTTTATACAGTCACCGGCTTATATTGATTGCCATATGTCCATTCTATCTCATTCACCACATCATTGATACTGATTATTCATATCACTACTATTCGCATATTCCCATATTGACATTTGACATTACTGTACATTCTATTCCATCCGCTAACCCCTAAATAACGCCCTATCCGAGGGGAAGTTAAAAACCAGCAAACCCCCCAAACCAAACCACATTATCAATAACCTGCGCCGGCGTCTGCGCATCCATAAACTGCTGATACAGCTGATGCTGCTGCTGACCCTGACTCTGACGCTGGTCCAGATTCTGCATCTGAGCTTGAGTCCCGTAGTCATAGCCCATGATGGTTCCGCTATCCATAGTAGGGGCTGGGGTTTGTGGGACTGTCGCAGGCCCAGGACCAGGACCAGGGCCGATTCCCAATCCTGATGTTGAAAGATCGAATGGGTAACCTGCATTTGCATTGGTGGTTGTACCAGTGCCCGTGCCAGGGCCGGGAAGTATACCCGGCGGCATACCGTTCAGGAACTGATTGAACTCCCAATCCGCCGTAAGCGGTATCTGCCATAGATTCGGGGGTGGAGGGACGAAACAGGGTCCTGTTCCTGTTCCTGTTCCTGTGGAGTTGTCGGTGGGCGTGGATGTGGCAGTGGCGATGCACGGGTTAGGGTCGGGATTCGGGTTGGAGAAGGGATATAGGGTGTCTGTTGATGGTGTTTGCGTTGGCGTTTGGGTGGGGTGTATAGGGAAGAAGTTGTTGGCAGGGTTTGTGTAGAATTGGGTGTTGATGGAAGTGGCGGGGGTATTGTTTGTGGTGGTGTAGTTGGGGCTCATGTGGCCTGCCATTCTTTGACACGGTTGGTGGTAGTCGTTATTATTATGGTTAGGCGCAGCAAGACTATGCGGCAAATTGTCAATCCGCGGGATATTGATCTCCATATTCATATTCGATGCAGGCGACGTAACATAACCCGAATCCTGACAATGAATATGGTGCGAAGCGCAAGGACTCCTCGACTCATTAACAGGTGCATGCCCCAGCCCTGGCACTGGCGACTGCGTCGCAGATGCAGAAGTACGATACTCCAAACTCTCCCCCGCCCTTTCATACCTCTCAATATTCGCCTGCGCAATGCGCTCAAAATTCGCACTCATCTGCGCCATAAACCGTGCATATTTACACGAACCATCGGCGGGGATCAGCGTTCCCAAGAACGTGGAGGCGATACTAAGGAGGTTCACGTCTTCTTTGGCTCTTGGGTGGCGGCTGTCTTCCATTACATGTGCGAAAATGGTTATCACGGCGAGGAAGACGTAGTATAGCAGGGACCATATCCAGGCGATGTCGCCCCATGGTAGGCTGTTCACGAGCTTTAGGGTGTCCCGGGCGGCTTGGAGGCAGATTGTTGCGGACGCGGCGGATTGGTTCGCAATGAGCCGGAGATCAGAGGCTTTCTGTCTTTCTGGCGGGATGTGTCGAGCGTGAATAAAATGGACAATCAACGGAACGCGATGAACCATAATCAACGAATTATAATAGACAAGTCGAAGACCAGCCGTCGCAAACCCAAACAGAAAGTCCTCTCCTGCTGGCTTCATTTTCAACTGGAGGTCGAAAATGCCGTTTTTCTTCCACTCTTCTAGCTCTGCGTTCAGTTCGTCGATAATTTGGAAGATTTCGCCGACGGACCGGTTGTCTAGGGCTTTGGTGCAGTTGAGCCTGCAGCATATGCGGCCTTTTATGACGGTTAGACGACAAAGTTGGCGGAAGAAGGATTGAAAGTTATCTACTAGGTGGTCATCGTCTTCTTCGGAGGGGAGGTCTACGTCGAAGTCGTCGACGTGTTGGGTTGGTGCGCTTCCGGACCGGACACATGTACTACTAGAGTTAGCACAAAGAATGACAAATGAACCGGGAAAGAGGGGCTACAGGGGCTACCTTTGGTCGAGAATATACGCAATCCAGAAAACCCTCTTTCTTTGCTCCTGCTCAACAGGCGAGAAGTGAGGTCTCGGGAGAGATCTATGAAGTCCCATCCGATGACATGACCTCATAGCTGCTGTGATGATAGGCAATGCCGACTGAGTACCCGAATTGCCCCGAAGAAAAAGCGCCATGCCTAACAGCGCCTGTATACTCAACAGATCAGTCCGTCGAAGAGTCAATTCTACAAAGACTGACATGGCGTTCTTGAAGTACATCCAAGCTTTTTCTTTGTCCCTTTCGGGTTTCAGACTGTTGGAGAAGCGGTATTCATATGCGAGTGAGAGAATGATGTTGATACTGGCCCAACGGGCGGCATCGTCACATGTTTGTTGCGTATATTGCCACTCCACCAAATGCATGAACGACTCCTCATGGTAGAGCGGAAATAAACGATTCAAGGTGCGAAAGTAGTCCTTCATTAACGAGAACACTTCTGCTCTTGACGGGAGCGGCTTGAAGACTTGCGATGCAAATAAGTCGTGAAACACATCTGGCCGCCAGTAATCCCAAGGACTATCTTTATCCGAATCGGTGGTCAAGCAGTTGAGGAATCTGACGTCGCCGGTCTTTTCTTTGATCCATTCTATCCCTTGTCGCGACAAAATAGACATGAAGGAAGATCGTCCTATAGCCGGTCAGTTACCAGCAGCATTGTAAATTTGGTAAGGGCTTGGACAAACCGTAGTAACGAGATTCCTCCCTATCATCTGCCCTGAGAACCGGAACATGTTGGAGGTCACTACAACCAGTAGCTGAATGCCTGCGCTCATGACGGGTAGACGAACGCTTGGGTCCGAGTGGAGGGCACGAGCTTCGACCAAGGTTGCCTGTCGTAGAGCCTAGCTCCTGGCCCGTCAACGCATGACGTCGCGGTTGATTATCCGATATGACACCCCAATCCGCCGTTTCAGAGAGATTCTCGTTTCGGCCATTATCATGCTCGCTGTCGCTGTCCGGCTGGTCTCCCTCACCGTCAACAAGCTCATCCCGGGCACTCTCCTCATCGAGAAGACCAGCTGCTTTGAGCAAAGACTCGGTCCTTCTCACGCGTTCTTCCAGTTCCTTTACGTACTGCGATCTGGATTCGCTTAGCGTGATTCCTTGCCACTGGTGGACTGTGATGACGGTACCTCTTGAGATTCTCTCGTTTCTCCCTTCTTGTGGTATAGATGCATCTCGTGTTACGGCGCGTACATTGTACACAAGTTGTATTTGATCCTTCGAGTTCGCATTTTGTCTTCTTCTTGTGGCACATATCGCATGTCTATATGAAAGGAACAAAGATTTAATTTACTATTATATCCTCTATGATCTCAAAGGGACCAGGCTCTTACCAGTGCATTGCGCCTTCGCGGAAGAGGCTCATGGCCCTTGATATTGGGTGTTGCGCTCTTTGGCACAAAGCGCCTATCCTGAGCGGTCCCAAGTCCGGGGGTTGGGTTTTGCATGGTTTCTCAACCAAGCAGTTGCTATCCTGCGGTCATAGGCAGGCGGGTCATACCGGTTTGCGGTGATTTGGCAGATTGAATACTGGTTCTGAAAAGAAAGACAAGTGGAATGGCAAATTATAGCAATGGAAAGGTGAGGTAAGCCGAGCAACCGAAGTATTACCCCGGATCAGAGCTGGTTATCTGATATCTTGCAATTTCAGCAGTGTCGCAATCTAGATAGCTCAACAACCTATCGCAGTAGCGTTCCCACCTGTACGGGGTATGGTCGTAGTCCAGAACAACGTAAAGCGAGATGGCAAATAGAGAATGGAGAATAGAATTGGATGGACAGCGGAGCCGTCATTGACAGCCATCATTCAAGGACATTAGTAATCCAGCATTCGGAACGTCGGCCCCAACATCTCCGGCTCTCCGTATCGGTCCCTGGAAAATCTCCAGATCTGGATTTGACGAAGAACATCCGATGGCCAGGAGGAGATTTTCTCTCAGTGGCGGATCATCAAAAGAAAAAGAAAGGGAATCCCTGGTGTTTGGTTAATCGGAGGCGTTTAGAATACTCAGTACGGAGCCGGTGTCGGGCCAGTCCGATACGCGTAGTTTGTACAGAATAAATACCCTGTCTGGGTGATTCCTGCCAGTCGCGTAGTCTGTAGTCTGTACTCCGTAGCAGATTTGGATCTCTGCTCCAGGTATACAGAAATACTACTATGTACTTGCTCCTGACTCAGGCACATCGACGTTCGGAATGCTAAAGGTTCACCTGATGCTCGTCAACTAAAGATTGAAATGATCGATAGAGATTCTCTAAACAAGCATACCAGGACATCATGTCAGCACGGTGCCCACTCTTCGATAACAACGCCAGTCATCTTCCTAACTCCGTACGAAAACTCCGGGTCTGCGCAGTGGCGATTAGTGAATTTAAGTACGGAGTAGCGAAGCAGCCATCGTACTGCTTTTCATAGAAGAAAGGACCCTTCGTAGTTGGATTGTTTTCAATTGATCGAGTGAAATGGGGAGGATTGGTGTAAATTGGTGAACTGATCTCTTGCGTGCGAGGAAGATATTTTCTTGGCGGGGATATTGCAGTGATGCCTGATATGCCAGGCTGTAAAACGTGCTCTTTGCTTTGCATACGCTAGACCAGTGGACTGTATTGTAAAGTGGTCAATGAGTGGCCAATGATGGTATTTTAAAGATTATCCCAAATCGGTGGAGAGTATCTATCTATATGATAGCTAAGAACGACCTTTCGCACGGAGACTCGGCTGCCCCGAGATTCCTGAGTGTTCAGATGGAGTTTTACAATAATCAGAAAATCTATATTACCCCGTAAGGACGCTCGTAAGGCAAGCAATACCTCACTAATAATGTTGATATTCGCTGATGGTTAGTAGCATTGATGAGAAACATGCATCCATTTCCCAGATATATATCGGTGTACATCCCACTTTGGGAGTACTCTGCGATATTGGGCTTTATCTGATACGCAAGGCCATTAATGCAAAGAGCCAAAAAAAAAAAAAATACTGACTACGCATCTATGGAAACCAAGGGCTTATCATCAAGAGCCCAATAGCTTTGAAGACCGGACCGGACCATTCTTCCCGACACTCACCAATTGAAATCACCACTAAGTTATGTGCTCCGAGTACAGAACACAGGGCAAGGATCATAAGAACCAAAAGCTTCAACGCATGTCAGATCTCCAACAAGGATAATGATGTATAAATAGCTATATTGCTGGCTGACAAATCGCCATTAACCCCGCAATTTGTAGCAATCCAATACATTCCCGTTTTATACTGTGACTGCCCAAACGGTTGGAGTCCAAACTGTACGGGTAAAAATTGCCATCATGCGCTCCGTGTCAGTGGGGATCCTCTCTATCGGGGAAATGGGGCTTGGTATCGCGAAGCTTCTGAAGGCCCATGGATATCGTGTCTTCACTGTAGGTGAGGGTAGAAGGTACTTGTATACTGTCAACCCCCATTGCTCGGATGTTGAATTTAACATAGCCTAGTGAGCATACTTTAACCCGAATCCGGGCAGCGTCGATCGAATCTCTACGATCTGATGAGGAATTGGTCGTATCCTCGGACTATATCTTATCCATTGTACCGCCCAGAGATGCGCTTGCTACGGCTCGTCGAGTTGCGACTGCAAGCCAGCTCCCCAGCACTAGTACAAAACGACAAAGCATTGAAGACACCGATGGGCTCCCCACACGACGTCAACCCTACTATCTCGACCTGAACGCCATCTCAGCTCGCCTATCAACCGAAGTGGGTTCACTCTTTGCGGGGAATCAATCCGCGTTATGCTACTACCTCGATGGAGGCATCATCGGACCACCGCCATCCAAAGACTCGCCAGAAGGACACTGGAAGAAACCCAGTTTGATAATCTCGGGACACGTGGAATTCCCCGCCTCATTCCCCAAACTGGCAGAAGTGCTGAACATGAAGTTGGTGTCTGCCAAGATTGGGGCGGCATCGACATTGAAACTCTCCTTTGCTGCCCTGACGAAGGGACTCACCGCACTTTCGATCTTGTCGTTCTCCACGGCGCAGCGGGAATTGTTGCTTCCGGAGTTGCTGAAGCATCTGGATGAGTATGCTCCGGCTGTTGGGTCTACAGCTAAGAAGGGGGTTGTTGGGATGGCTTCCAAGGCGTATCGGTGGGTGGACGAGATGCGAGCGATTGGGGAGGCATTCGATACTGAGGGACACTGGGACGGAATTGGAGCCGGGGTGTATGATAATTTCGCAGAGGTGTATCGGAGCATTGCGGAGGACACGGTGTTGGGAGAGGAAGAGACGAGAGATTGCAAGAGAGGAACAACCGTTGAAGATGCAGCAGAAATCATAGGCAGTCGCCGAGGAAACCCAGTGAAACAAAAGAATGAGGACTAAAGGTCCTAGGAGGAATAGTAAATACCAAGCCACGCCAGTTACGGCCGACCACATGCAGACAGACCAGCACGGACGAGGTTAAATCCGAGACTGGGGTTGAACGGGACCTCAATGATGTCAGTGCTAGACCGTACCATAGAAAAGACAAAAGCACTCGTGCTTTAGTCTACCTTAGCGAGAGCCAGTGAGTCGTACAATTCGATGCTTCTTGTCCCGCCGTGGAGCGCGGGGAGAAAAGAGAAAAGCAATACAGGGTGTTACGAGTCCGCGTCATGAGAACGGCAGGAAGAGCGGTTAGTACCGGTAATCGGGAGTAATACCAGAGGAGACTCAAAAGCCAACCAGAAGAACAAAAGAACATTATTCAGAACAGACGCAATGGTTGTGTGGAGCTGAGCATTGAACCTGATTTCCTGTTCAGGAGACACGGCAGAACATTGTTGGTAGTTAGGGAGAGACGGCCGTATATCAATGGGGATTCACCGCGGTCAACATTGTTTCTTTCTCTCTCTTTCTATACTCCGGAGTACACCTCAACTTCGACCTTCGAATTCCACTTTATATTCCTTTTTAATCTCTCATTATCATTATCGGTTCTTAATTCTTAATCCTTCTCAACTACGCTATACCAAAGCGGTGTATCATCCTCGGCTTGTGACTGGCGAACCAGGGCGCGCGATCACGACATTTCTCCATTCCATCAGATCATCAATTAGCCTCGAGGGCCTGAGACGATCACTGTCTATACCCAGTCTTCCCAGTGCTCTGTTGTGTCTCTCGCGCCGCTCTCCTGGACGCCTTGGTCTCTTGTCATCCCAATCCGGCTTCTCTCCCATTCGTCACGCCCTTCTCTACGCTCCATCCGCCGTCCGTTTCATCTCCGTCTATACAATCCTATTTATTACTCTTAATTGCTATTCTCCGAACGCTCTACGATTCCTATTGCGTACGTGGCTGGCCCATTCTATTCCCGCCTTAGTTCAATTGCGCCGCGGAGAGTCCAGGCGTGAAAGTGTGGTGGTGTGAAAGTCAGATATAATTCTTTGCGACAAGTCACCTTCCATCCACCTGCAACTATTTTCATTCGTACTTGTATTATTTTCCGATTCTTTTCTATTTTGCTCCTCCCGGAGCTTTGGCACGTCTTGGGTAGACTTTTGTTTTTCTCTCTCTTTTTTTTTTTCTGGTGTTGGTATCGCTTTTGCCTTTTTTCTCCTTTCTCCTCCCCCGGACGTCCATCGAAAAACCGGAAAGAGAAAGGATTTGAGGGGAGAGATAAAAAAAAAAGAAAAACGAGAAAGGCAGCATCCGAGGTGCATACCTAGTTCCCCTCCCCTGCTATTATCTCTCTTTTCTCTCTATTTCTCCAACATCCACCAGTCACTATGGCGGACGAGCAGCAACAGCAGCACCTTTCCCGCCAACCTGCGCCCAGTTTTGACAGATTGGAAAATTTCAATTTCCTCCTTTCTCGACACGACCCTGCCCTGGCTAAAAGTCGCCAGTATTCCTTTGACGCCGAGTCGACTGGCCTTGCGCCACCACCGCTCAATAACAGCGTGAGCATGGATTACGACCAAACGGAAGGCATGGGGGGTCTTTCGGTCAGTTCTTATGAGTCGCTCGAGGACGAGCGCAGTTCTTTGGATCTTAGAGGTTATCCTTATGGTAAGTGAGCTTTTTTCTTTCCCCCCCCCCCCCACCCCTTCTCTCTCTCTCTTTCCTTTCTATGATTTTAAAAATTGCAATTGTTGCGCCATCGCCCTGGGCTATGGTTCGTTTCATGCAGTGTATGAGGTCGATGGCAGCATCAGAGCTTGTGCTGAGGCCACTCGGTCTGTCTGACTTGTCAAACGCTCCTTGGGGAAAGCTTCGTCTGAATTTTAATATTTTTGCCTATTGCGTGCCATTCCCACGTGTCTATACATTTTTCAGCTGCTGCATAGGCTCTAGCAGGCCGACCAGCTGAACTACATCCTCCCTGACTCGTTTCTATCCATCATCTGTACTTTTTCACTGTTTGATTTTCTGCCTGCCATGATCTCATCGCTCTCTGCACTTGCTCATATCGCAGGGCGTTGGGCGATGCAGAGTACTGGTGGTTGAGCACGCAATAGCGTACCCCAATGACACCGTCGAGAAACCCCGGTGTTATCCATCGCTTATTCGCGCTCCTGTCCCCTGTTGCTGTTGATCAACCGCACCCTATACCCGGGGGATGTCCTCAAAGAGCATCATATATTATCGTCTCGTCACCTCACCTCGCTGCACTGTTGTTTGATCATACCTTATCTGAACCATCACTTACACCATCCAACAGCCGACAAATCTATCAACTACTCTCTTCCTACAGACCAAATGCTCTCGTACTCGGCTCATCCGATCTATCCACCAATCCCTTACACTACCGACGACCTGGGCCATGCACCAGGCGCCTTGACGCCTTCTGATGTCTCATCGTCCATCTCACCACCCAACGGCCAGATCGGAAATACCAAGTACAGCACTTCCATTCCAAGCGACCGTATCGCTTCCGCCCTTGGGCAAGAGGAACATGCCCGGCATTCTGCCGAAGAGGACCGGCGGCGGCGCAACACGGCCGCCAGCGCCCGCTTCCGCATGAAGAAGAAGCAGCGGGAGCAAACGCTGGAACGGAGCGTGCGCGAGACGACCGAGAGGAACGCTGCCCTCGAAGCCCGCGTCGCCCAACTGGAGATGGAGAACCGATGGTTGAAGAACCTTCTGACAGAGAAGCACGAGGCCACTTCTTCTCGTGCGGCTCCATCGTCGAATGAGGCTTCCGAAAAGAATCAAAAATCGTCCTCGAACGCCGCGGGTAGCGGACAAAAACATATTCAGCCAAAAAAGAAGGGCGTAGGGACAGACGCTTGATCGACGCAAACTAAAAAAAAAAAAAAAACCATATCTGGATATTTTTCTTTATTCCCTTTTTTTTTTTTAATATTTATATGCTGCTTACATCTATTATCATTGCATGTTTGGGGTATTGCTTTCCTTTCCTCTCTTACTTATGTGCCGGCGGGTGTTGTTTCCTTCTCTGGTCTATTTTTTTTTTTTTTCCCTTTTCTTTTCAGTTTGATTCGATCGTCTGGGATAGGATCACATAACGATGTCACGATTTGTCTTTTCGTGTTTTTGTTTTGCTGATACTTGCTTGAATCCGGAGAGCTGACTTTGAGCTTCTCCACATTACACGGGGGTCTTTTGTTCTTTCTCACGGTGCAAGGTTATTGTCATTCATTGCCTGGTTTCTTGATTGATTCAAGTACTCTGGTCTTGCGTGTATAAAGATGGTTTTCATCCTGATTGGTTCTAATTCTGCTTTTGATGGATTGATGGATATACTACCAGTATCAGATTGAAATGAGATATCCACTCTTCAAGAATCTGCAAAACGTCGTACTCTGCACGCCTGGTACTGGGTAGTACTAAATCACACATTCGGAGTAACTTGAGGCGACATGGGCCTCGGTGTTGCTTTTGCGGCAACCGTCTTGTACTCTGGGTGACTGGCAAGTCTACGGAAACGCTTAAGTGGATGAAAGAAAGAAAACCACAGAGTATTGCCTTGTTTTCTGGCTAGTGCTGTTCTCCGTCTAGCTGCTGCTGTGGGTTTTCTCCTCCACTTCCCTACTTCCCATCTTCTATTGTCATGCTACTTGACTCAATTCCTATCAAATCGAATCAGATTCATCTACCATCGCGGCCGCTTGGGACCGCTCGTCTCAGTCAACATGGTCTCGGTCCCGTCTCGAATCCGACTCAGAGCCCGAATGACTTGATACTCGGAGGACCCGTTATATCGAGAAATGAACCTATAGTGCAAGGAGGTGGGTTTAACTACAACAAGAAACCTTACTGCTTGGCGCGAATGCCGCCATCTAAACCCAACAGGATGCAAATGCTCTTCCAAAATACAGACGATACATATTCATCATCCCAGAACCCGATGATTGAATCGCCACCGAGTGCCGGAAATGGCCCGCTGCACTCTGTTCTCGAGATCAAACAACTTCAATGCACCACTCGAGGAAAGTTTCGAACCCCTGCTCTGGGTTGTCTTCATAGCGTGACCATTCTCGCCTGATGAATGCTTTCAACCCAAGGGGGGAAAAAAAAATCTCCGGCCATTGAGGGCAACTTTCCATTAAACAAGGTAATGGATACAGATTGGCGGCTCTTCATAATATGGTCTTTCCTTATCCCAATCAGTCCAGTGGGACGAATTCTAGTCGAGTCGTTTGATTATTGCCAGATATTCCCATCTTCATCAGGTATCAGGCCTGGGCGAGGACTACTTGCAGCCAGCGTGGGTGAATGACCGAATTTACCGGGGGTATGGGCGTATTGGGGAGTTCCGTTCCATAGATCGAGAGGCTAAAATTGGGAGGTATCACCTATGTAGTAGGGCTGTATGTCCTTGCCATAGATCGATAAACGGCACTGGTCAACCTAATAAGTTCTATTTGATATCAGCGTTACAAACGATACCCAATAAGGACCTTTCATATGGGGAAGCTGTAGCTGAGAGGCCGAGTAAAATGATCAGCAAGAACATGGGCTTTCCAGAGACACAGCGAATACTGTATAGCACTACCCATTATGCGCAGGTTGGAAGTTTCCTAAACTGCCAGATTCCTGACAAATGTGAGATGGAAGACCAAAAGCACTCTGGTGTTGAGCAGATTTCCAGATCTGCTAGACACCCACCGTTACCTGTTTGGCTGGTTTGCAGGGAGGATTCTGGAAATCTTGTATAGTATTTCCATGGTAAATGAAGGGAAGAGATGACCAGATCAGTTAGTTAAGTGGATGAAGAAATCGAAGGGGCCTTACTCCAAGTTGACATGTACTGACCTCTACCAGGCTGCGGATACACACACACACACACACACACACACATATATATATATATATAACTTCTGAGAGGGCTTTCTCAGTCATCGACCACATAGGGGGCTTCCCCAGGACAGTAAGCCACGGAAGAAAGATTTGAACATCTGGTAAACGAAATAATAGGTAGATTAGGCTGAATGGGCTTGACCAAGCAAATAGCCAATAAATAATCATTTCCATTCTTTTCAAAACATTTGAAAGGTCGCCTTGTCGACAGCTTTATCGGAGCAAACGTTTTTTTATCGTTGGAGTAGTCGATCATTTGTTAGAAGGGCATTGTAACAAAATTAAAAATAAAAATAAAACCTGGGCGATTTGTGTATTGGATTGTGGAAGAGAAGTAGAATACAGCCGATTCTCACATATAGTAATAATAATATTATAGGGAAGTCAGCCTCGTGAGGTTGGTGATCCTTGAGCAATGGGAGCCGTTTCTGGCGCCCCGCTAACCATCACAACATTAACTCAGAAACGCTTTAAGCTATCTGCCCTCTACGAAAGTCTACAAATATGAGAAGACCTAGAGTTCAGTTTCAATAGGGTATATTCAATTGCTCGGAAAGCATCTAGGCAATAGGAGCAATGAGGTTAGGATAAGACAAAAGACAAATCAGAGCAGACAGGTAAAAACAAAGCAGAATAAACAACCAGATCATCCCAACGCCTCGCTCCATAGACTCACAAATATCACTCGCTTGCTAAACATGCTCAGAAAAAAGGAGAACAGAACAAACCAAGAAAGCAATGTACAAACATAACTGTTTTCCAAACCAACTCCGTAACTGCCCGCTCTGTTTGTTTGTTTAATGCGTGAATCAATTGTGAAGGCGCCTAAACAATTGAGCCACTATTGGCTGGCGGCGTCCGCGATAGTGGCAGCGTCGGCGCCAATACCAATGACGTTACTGGCGGCATCAAGACCGTTCAGAGCTTTGTCGCTGGAAGAAGAAGAACCACCATGGCTGGAGCCGTGGCCCTTGGGGGCGCGCTTCTGGTTGTTGACAGCTTCAGCAATAGTCGCAGCGTCGGCACCGATGCCAATGATGTTACCGGCGGCATCAAGACCGTTCAGAGCTTTGTCGCTGGAAGAAGAGGAACCACCATGGCTGGAGCCGTGGCCCTTGGGGG